>PVKU01003918.1:56608-162590 GCA_004027475.1 Anoura caudifer | reverse complement strand
GAGAAGCCAAAAGGAGTTGAGGGGTAAAAGAGATCAAAATAGTGAAAAAGAGAAAAAGAGAAAAAAAAAAACCACCAAAAAAATTAAAAAACCGAATAACACCAAAACCGCTAATTCTTGCTGTTATCAATCTTGCCAAGCTGATTTTTCTGGTCTTGAAGACTGTAGTGGCCGAGGGGTGACCGTATTGTTTTTTATTTTTTTTATTTTTCCCTTGTTCAGCATTCAGTTTTCTCTGGCCTACTATCCTCAGAGGTGCCCCTAGATTCTCTGCCCAGGGACCCAGGCGCGAACTGTGGTCGTGCGCTCACAAGTCCCGATGTTCCCTGAGTCTTCCTTGCACGGGTTCCAGCTGTCCCACGAACACGGCTCAACCCCTATGGTGCCCAGCGACTTCAAGCTGTGTCGCGCCGGGTCTCCCTGGGCGCACTGATGCACCGATCCCCTAGCAGCTGTTTACAATGTCGCGCGGGCGCAGACCAAGGTGCTCGCTCCAGCTCCCGTGTTCGTTCCTCCCGGGGCTATGAGGTCTTAACTCCTGTCCGTGAGATTTCAAGCGACCAGGTTTATGCTGGCGTGGCGGGTCCCTGCTTGGCTGCCCAGGGAGCGGATGTCCCAGCTCCCTCCCCTGCGTCTTACGGCCAGCCCTGGCCTGGCCCCCGCCCTGGTCTCCACACCGCCGGAGTACTCTCCTTACTGTCCGGTTTTTCAACGTCCACTGCAATTTTCGATAATCTGTTTTCAAATATGCTGTGTTTCTGGTGTCTGTTTGCTGTGCTGCTTTGAAAAATGTCCCGGTTTAAGACCTATGTGTGGGAGGCAGAGATGTACGTCCTCTTACCATGCCGCCATCTTCTCTCCCCTCATTAAATATTTTTTAATGAGTGTATTATGGAGACTTAAGAGGCTATCTTTAGTTTGAAAGGGAGAAGGTTTGGACAATTATAAATGATGAGGTTTATGATCTAATCATATAGTTTGACTGTAGATTTCACTCTGCTTCCTCTAAGGCCTTTTAAATAATAGTCTTAAGGCCTTTCATGACGATATATACCTTAAAAATAGTTCAAAAGGCACCAGTTTTGGAGAACAGGCTCAAAAAAGTGACTATTCCCTTTGACCTCCCAGCCATGTTTTTGAAAAAAGAAAATCCTACTGAATCTAGAGAGTAGTTTAAAAAAAGGAAACATCTGCTTGAGGGATATTTTGAAGACAGAGTTCTGAATGGTACATGTGGAAGGCTTCTTCTATTCTATTTTAACTGTACACTAAGAATAATGTATTTAGTTTTGAACAGTTGGGTCCTGCAGTACCCTTTCAGTCTTACCTCTGCCTCCTCTCCCCACACCTCAGTCACGTGTTGCAAAAGCCTTTCCCACCTGTCACCTGATCATCTCCTAGTTAACCCTCAAGACCCAGCATGGCCTTTCCCAATACCCCCTAGCAGGGTAGCTGCTCTGGTCCCAGGGATCTTACAGTCCCTCATTCCTGCCTCTTTGATAGCAGCTTGTCCAGCTGCCTCACATGTCAGGATTATGTCCTTCCCATTTTTGCCCTTGCTACACACTGAGCTCAGAGAGTAACTAATGATGGTCATAGATAATGTTTACTGAAATTCCCTTCATGCCAGACACAGTTCTAAGTGTTTTACATGTATTGACTCATTTACTCTTCCCAATAACCTTGAGATAGGTGCACAGATAACCCCACTGTATAGTTGGGGAAATTAAGGCAAAGTGTCCCACCTTAGGTCATCCAGGGGTGGGTGACAGAGCCAGCATTCACATCCTGCTCTCTTCAACATTCCATTGTACTTTCTGTTGTGAATGCATTTATGTTGGGATGTGACTTAAATTGTTAAGAATGTTCAATTGAGTTTCACCAATTCTACAGATATTTACTGAGCCACTACTGTGTGCTTGGCGCTGTCCTAGGTACTAGGAATATAGTATTGAATATGACAGGAAGGGTACCTGTCCTCACGCAGTTGACAGTCTGGCCTCAGGGAGGGTAAAGTCAACAAAGAAGTAAATAAATTGATGGGCCTATATTATTAGAAATTGGGCGGGCCTGGTGCATCAGAAAAGGACTTTCCTGGTCTGTAGAGTAAGAAGAGGACCCCACCACAGGGTGCGACTATTAAAATACCACAGATGAGGCAAGCTGAAGATGAAAGAAGCATAGCAGAAGTTTTCACAAAACCTATAAGGCAGAGATCAGTCTGAACCATGAAAGGAAGAATGAAAGAGGGAAGAGCAAAGCAAGGAAGAGTGACAGGGGTCTGAAGACCACATATACCAGCTACAGGGAGAGAAAAGCGTGGTAAAAGAAAAGCTGTAAAACACTGTCATGGCAGAAAGAGCCAGTGGTAATGAAAGGGATTCTTACAAGTGCCTGGAAATAGGCTGGTGAGGATTGTGGAGGTGAAGGCTTAAAAAGACTTTGTTCTTCTGTGAGATAAGGAAAGTCATTGTGGTCGGCAGGAAATAAAGGAGCTTTCATGTACATGCATGTGTGCATGTTCGTGTGACTGAGGAGTGGGAGACATCTCTAACCTCAGATACAGACTGATTGTCAGTGTGCATTCTGTACCTGGCACCTGCCTGAGTAGAGAGGTGGATCTGTTCCCATGGGATGTTGTTGATGAAGCCAGATCTGGGGGCAGGAAGGTTCAGAGGTCATTGTGTGCCTGAGTCACAGCACATGACTTTCTATGAACCAGCACAGCCCCGCTGGATCAGCAGTGGGCAGCAAGCCCTTGCTTCGGGGTCCCAGAGCCTATGTAGTGGGGGTGTGGATATGACAGGGAGGAGCAGGGACTGATTGTGGCTTTGAGAACCTGCCCCATGGTCTCTGGGTAAGATAGAGAACTAGTGAATGGTTCTGGCAGAGAACTAGCTCCCTGAGGGAACCCCAAGGCTGTGTGGGTCCTATGATCTGGCTCAAGTGGAGCCTGAGGAGTACGGAGAACACCAGCTGAGATCTCCTGCCTTTCTCATCATCTGCTGGTGTTAGACAGGTGGTGCAGTGAGGTGCTGAAGAGTATGGACTCCAGAGTGGACCTCATGGTGAAATCCAGGCTCCCTCCCTTTCTACAGGGTGCCTTTTGGCCAAATTTTAACCCTGTTTCTGCATCTACAAAATGGGCACAGTAGCATCTTTCTCATGGGATTGGAGGGGAAATGAAAAGCTTCAGGGGTATGTAGAACATATGGGTAGTAGGCACTTAATAAATAGAAATAATTGTTACTATTATTACTATTATTATTGCCCTAGAGGGTTGTTTGGCAAGGAAAGGGCACTAGTCTTTGGAATACACCATTTCCTTTTGTTCTTTATTTTCAAGGGCAACCAAAATTACTCAGTACAGGATGAAGTCTAAGGACAAACCTTAGAAAAAAGTCTCAGACCTCTCAGCTGTCACTTCCTTCCTCCTTTGTCCTGTTTGGTAGGAGATAGCCTCCCAGTCTGGTGTGTCCCTGGGTTAATAAGTGCCAGGCAGTGTACCTGGGAACAAACCAGCCCAATTTGTCATTCATCTTCAGTATTCTAACAGCTGACATTAGTTGAGTGATCTGTGTTACAGACACATTCCCCCTCACCCCTTGGGTGAGGCTAAAGTACAGCTATACTTTATCCCAAGGCTGTACTCTACATCCAAGCCTGTACTTTATCATGAAGAGATACTGTATAGTTTCCCAAGCCCCTGCCACTGTGACCATGATATGCAGCCTTCTGGGCAGCCCTCCTCTTTGCTCACAGCTTACTTTCTCCCTAGTCCTACAGAGGAGACAGGGGCAGGGGGGTTGATTTACATAACATTTGAAAATTATATTTTGGCAGCTTTTGTTAGAAGCCAGGGGTCTTTTGAAGGGCGTGTATATTAAAGAGGAAAGAACAAAAGGAATATTCTGGGAATTCCCAATATGTCCTTGGCACCGGTAGGAATCCTAATGCACTAGGAAGTTACTGCACCCCCATCCCTTCCACCTTCCCACCCCCTTCCTAACACCTTCTGAGCTTTGCCAGTGCATGGGGCTGATTTTAGCATGAAACAAGCCCTGAGAGGCCCCAGTGGTTGCCTTGGGTCTGCCCCAAGAGATAACATTTGTAGAGCTGGTGAGCTCAAATGGGGATCTCAGTGTGTATCTGAATCTCTCTAGAGTGTGTTGGCAGTCAGAACCCTTTGGGGACTGGGGATTCCACTGTGGGCTTTGGCCTTGGCCTTGGCCTTGTTCTCATATTCCTTGGCTTTGCCTGCTGCTCTCTGAAGATGTGAACCAGGGCAATAATGGTAGCTACTTCTTTGAAATATTGAGAGGATTGAATGAGTATATACTCGTATACCCTGAATGAGGTTGGGTTTATTCCAGCGTTGATTAGAAAATCAGTACTCTACATAAACAGATTAAAGGAGAAAGATCATATGACCAACTCAATGAGTATAGAGAACAATGTTTGGTAAAATTCAATACCCATTTCCTACTTTTAAAAGTGCCCCTTCTTAAACTAGGAATAAAAGGGAATTTCCATGATTTGATAAAAAAATATTTACAAATAAGTTTACCAAAACATCAAGCTTAATGATGAAAGCTTTTCCTTTGAGATCAGGAATAAGACATGGATACCTACCATCCTTATTTCTACTAATCAAAGTCCTGCCTAGTTTAATACAGGAGGAAAAAAGTAAGAATACAAGGATTGGGAAGGAGGAAACAAAATTGCCATTACTTGCTGATTGTATACATAACATTTTCCAAGGAGTCAATATATCAATATTATAATTAATAAGAGGGTTTAACAACATAGTGATTTTCAAAAATCTGTCCAGAAAAAGTCCAGCCATTGTTAACATAAGGAGCACAGTTTGTGTGACTTCGATGTAACCTGGCAGCCAAGGAGAGTAGGCTGGAATGTGCATACATGAACAATGATGACTTCACTGTATTAGTGGGGGTGGTAGATACCACTGAGTGAGCATGTGTACTGTGTGGCCGTTGCATTCAAAATGACTGAACAAGTAGAGCAATGAATCTGCATCAAATTTTGCATTAAGCTTGAACATTCCTTCACAGAAGCTATTTGGATAATTCGGAAACCATCCAGCTGGTGAGTGGAAGCTTCATCATGAAAATGTACCTGCTCATGCATCATGTCTCATACAGAGTTCTTTAGCAAAACATCAAGTTGCCCAGGTGACTCAGCCACCCTACAACCCCGATTTGGTGCCCTGTGACTTCTGGCTTTTCCCAAAACTACAATAACCTTTGAAAGGGAAGAGATTTCAGATTGTTAATGAGATTCAGGAAAACACAACAGGGCAGCTGATAGCGATTGGGAGAACTGTGTGAGGACCCAACGTGCCTACTTTGAAGGGGACTGAGGTGTCATTGTCCTATGTACAATGCTTTTTGTATCTTGTATCTTCTTTAATAAATGTCTCTATTTTTTATAATACTTGGCTGGATGCCTTTTGGACAGACCTCGAATACAAAACTGTCTTAGAACCAGTGCTTGGCATATATAAGCATTTAATAAGTATTAGTTATTTTCTGTAGCATGCTATCCTTTAAAAGAAAAAAAGTAATCTGCTTCTTTTTAAAAAACATATTCTTCCCAATGCCCCATGGATTTCTTTTGGAAGAACAAATCTTTCTACCATGTTCTTCTTTAAAAAAGCCTTAGTTATTCTCAATCTTTTGCATTTCCTTATAAAACTTAGAATTACCTCATTAACTTCTGCAGAGAGAGAGAGAGGGAGGGAGGGAGGGAGGGAGAATGTTGGGAGGGAGGGAGGGAGTAAGGAAAAAAATTAAAAGGCTGTAGAAGTTTTTAACTTGGACTGTATTGAATCTACAAATCTATTTGGCAGAGTTGATACCTTCATACTATTGAGTCTAATGATCAACAAACATGCTATATCTTTGTTTTAGATCTTTTTAAATAGCTCTAGTGATAAAGTTCTTTATTTTCTCTTACACATGTTTTGTTTTATTTGCTGCTAGAAACTTGATTTTTTAATATACAATTTTAAGTAGTATAATTTTCAAAATCAGTTTTTACCTGTTTGATGCTAGTATACACACACAATCGGCTTTAGCACTTTGATTTTTAAAAACTTTTAAAAATGGACTTCTGGCCAAGATGGAGGTGTAGCAGATACACCCCGAGCCTCCTCTCACAACCAAGATTAAGGACAACAAAAATATAGAACCAAAAAAACCCCAACCAGAATGGACAGAGGATTGAATTGTACAGAAGTCCAACAACAATTCAACCAGACGAGTAAAAGGGGCGGAGTCAGCAGCCGGCAGAGAGGGGTCACAGTGGGAAGAAGCAGTAGCTGGTGGTCCCAGGTGCACAGGCCATGGTTACCCAGCGCAGGAAGGCAACGAGCAGACCAAGTGAGGTGCACAAGGTGGCTGACTGCGGTCACACATTCGAGCACAGATAAGCCAGGTGAAAACAGGCAGCGAGGTGGACTGCGCAGTGCAGGGCCCCAGCACCGGGAAATAGAGCATAAAGGGCACCAATTGACAACACTTGTCGGGGTAGGGGTGCCGGGAGGGAGTCCCAGACTCACGGGAGAGTTCGTTGGAGAGACCCATGGAGTCCTAGAATGTGCACAAGCCCACCCTTGGGACCTTCAGCACCAGAAGGTCCCAATTTGCTTGGGGAAAGTGGTGGAAGGGACTGGAATCCAAGAGCAGAGCAGACACCATTGTCCCCTCTCAGACCCTGCCCCCACATCCAGCATCACAATCGAGCAACTGGGTTGCCCCACCCTGGCAAACACCTAGGCTCCGCCCCTCACTACATAGCAGCTGCAACCAGACAAAAAAACAAAACAAACAAAAAAAAAACCAAAAAACAAAACAACAACAACAAAAACCCCAAACCAAGGATGGCTCAAATGGGAGAACAGATTGGGGTCCCAGAGCTAATTCATCTAAGTGACCAACAGGTAGCCAACCTATCAGATACACAGTTCAAAGCACTGGTGATTAGGAAGCTCACAGAATTGGTTGATTTTGGTCACAAATTAGAGGAACAAATGAAGGCTACAATAAGTGAAATGAAGAAAAATGCAGAGGGAACCAATAGTGATGGGAGGAAACTGGGACTCCAATCAATGGAGTGGACCAGAACGAAGAAAGAAACAACCAAACAGAAAAGAAGGAAGAAACGAATTCAAAAAAATGAGGAGAGGCTTAGGAACCTCCAGGACATCTTTAAACGTTCCAACATCCAAATCATGGGGTACCAGAAGGGGAAGAGGAAGAGCAACAAGTGGAGAACTTACTGGAACAAATAATAAAGGAGAACTTCCCCAATATGGCAAAGGAAATAAACTTCCAGGAAGTCCAGGAAGCTCAGAGAGTCCCAAAGAAGTTGGACCCAAGGAGGAACACACCAAGGTACATCATAATTACATTAGCCAAGATTAAAATGAAGGAGAGAATTCTAGAAGCATCAAGGGATAAGGGCACAGTCACCTACAAAGGAGTTTCCATCAGACTGTCAGCTGATTTCTCAAAAGAGGCCTTCCAGGCAAGAAGGGGCTGGAAAGAAGTATTCCAAGTCATGAAAGGCAAGGACTTACATCCAAGATTGCTCTATCCAGAAAAACTTTCATTTAGAATGGAAGGGAAGATAAAGCGCTTCTCAGATAAGGTCAAGTTAAAGGAGTTCATCATCACCAAGCCATTATTATATGAAATGTTAAAGGGACTTATCTAAGAAGAAGATAAAAAATAGGACAGTAAAAAGACAGCAAACTCACAGATATTAACAACCACACCTAAAACAAAAAGCAAACTAAGCCAACTTTAGAACAGGAGCAGAAACACAGAAATGGAGATCACATGGAGGGTTAGCAACAGGGGAGTGGGAGGAGGAGAGAGGGGGAAAAGGCATAGAGAATAGGTAGCATAGATGGTGGGTAGAAAATAGACAGGGGGAGGGCAAGAATAGTGTGGAAAATGTAGAAGCTAAAGAACTTATGACACATGGACATGAACTAAGGGGGGAAATGTGGGTGGGAGGGGGTGTGCAGAGTGGAGGGGAATGATGGGGGAAAAATGGGACAACTGTAATAGCATAATCAATAAAATATAATTTAAAAAAATGAACGCAGAAAGTAAAAAAAAACTTTTAAAAATGGACTTTTTAGTTTGGATTAATGTTAGATTTACAGAAAAAGTTGAAAGATAATACAGAGGGTTCCCACCACCCAATTTTCCTTAATATTAACATCTTACCTAATCATGGACCATCTAAAGCTAAGAAATCATGTTGATACATTATTAATAAATGAACTCCAGATTTTATTTGGATTTCACCAGTTTTCCCACCAGTGTCCTTTTTTATTGTTCCAGGATATACTCAAGGGTACCTCACTGTATTTATCTTTCTTATACTGTATATTGCTAAATTCAGTTTCCTGATATAATTTTTAGAAATTTTTGCATTTATGATAACAGTCATGGTTGAGATTAACCTAAGTATTTTTTTATATCAGAAGTTCCCTTGGTCCTCATAAGATGAGCTGGGAAGGAGGGGTATTTTCTTTTTTGCTTTCTTTGTTTTTCTGGAAGAGTTTGGGTAAGTTTGGAATTATTTCTTCCTTAAATGTTTCACTCCTATAAGCATCTACAGCCAAGAAATGTCTACAGCCTGACTTGAGTGTCTCATTGCCATCTTTACCACACTATTTCTTTCCAGAGCCTCAGGGTACCCCTCCTGGGTTGCACTGACCATTCCCAGTAAGGAGCAGAGCCTACCTGTCACGTCCTCTCTGGGCTCCATAATGCTGGAAGCAGTGGGCCGACCAAGCATGATTTACACCAGTCTTTCCTTAAGCTGAATGGAAAAGTAGTTTTTGTAAGCTGTGGGCTGTGTGGTGGTTGGGGAAGGTGCCCACGAGGTTGTTTTCTCAGGGTGGGGAGGAGAGGGAGGACTACAGGACCACCCAGTGCAGCAGCTGAATTCACACTCACTCTAAAGGTCTTCATAGGAGCCTTGGCTGGCAGAGGAAGCAGCACCGAGAGTGTGGGTGACAAGCAATTGTCCTGTTTTCCAGCCCAGTGGCCTCCTGCCACCCTTCTCTCCTACCCGCCTGGCTGGCAGAGGCACTGTCAGCATTTTCCATGATGGGAAAACCTGTGCAGCCATTTGCTTGAGAGGATAGGGTGGGCCACTCAGGGCACATTCCAGGAAAGGAAGTGAGGAGAGCTTTCCCTTTCCCTTTCCCTGTGCTGTGCCGTGTCCCCCTCACCAAGGCAGGCTGAAGTTATGCTGGGACAAGGGTGGAAAAAGAACCACCTTCCTTTCCAAAGCTCTGGCCACAGCAGGCCCCTTCCAGGTTCAAGTTCTGTGTTAGTGGTACTCAAAAGTTTTGTTCTCTGTACCCCTTTAAACTTAAAAAAATTAGCATGGCCCTCACAGGAATTTTGGCTACGTGGAGCCTGCCTATTGATATTTACTGTACTAGGAAACAAAACTGAAAAAAATGTAAAATATTTAATTTATTTAAAAAAATAACTCACTAAAATTAACACACACTTTTGTGAAAATAACTGTAATTTCCAAAAATAAAAAAAAATGAGAAGAGTGGCATTGTTTTACAATTTTGTAAATTCCTTTAACTTCTGGCTTGATGGCAGGTAATTGATTCTCCTGTCTGCCTCTGTATTAAATCTATTGCAATGTCTGCTTCGACATTAAATCTATTGCAATAAGCTTATTTTTTTTTTTCTAAAATACGTGAAGAAAATTCAGGCTTACATGTGGTTGGATGAGAAGAAATACTTTAATAGCTTTTCAGATAATTATGGCTATTCCTTTTTGGTTGTTCAACTAAATTGGACAATCAGTAATTTTCTAAAAGTTAGTTGCAATGTAAAATGTAAAACTATTATCATTCAACTTTTCGTACTGTGCTACATTACAGTTCACATGTCTGTCTTGAACTTTGAATGGACCTTTGCTAGTGGGTGACTTTTTAACACCATGCATTTGTCATTGGGAAAACATTAGTTCACTGAGTTAGGCAGATATTCAAATGCTAACACATTTTATTATACAGTACAACATAAACATCTGATTTATTAATATGACCATTCTCATCAGAAATGTCTTTAGGTATTAGAAAGCTATCAAGTTCAAGTTTTAAAAAAATCTAATTTTTCATTTGAAAGCTCAAATTTTATCATTGGGCACAAATATTTTTTGTTGTGTTTTTTTTGTCAAATATCATTTGTCATTTTTTCCCCTTAAGTGATAAACTACATCTAATTTGAAGATATCATGTGCCAGATAACCACAGTTTGTAAAACCCAGCCTGTGGCTCACACAGCTTGTAACTCAATTGCACAAGTGTTTTTCCTCAAGTTAATCATCATGTTGCAGTTTGCCTGAGTGCTTCTGTGTTCTTTTCATTTCACCACACAGATCATTTTTAAAAATATATTCAATGGTTGTAGTTTACTAAAATTAATTATTTGTACTGCTTCATTAAGAGCATACTTAAGTAAAACTGGACTTTGTGTTTTCTGAGAGTGGCTGCCAAGGAAGAATGTGTTGACGGCTGGTACAGTCTGGTGCCACGGCCTCAATGTGGGCTAAGGCACCAACAGTTAACTCTGCTCCATACCCTCAGCCAATGTCAACACACTGAAAAGTGAAAACAACACCTTGGAGTGATAATGCAAGTGGTTTTGACCTCACAGACCCTCTGAAAGGGGCTTTAAGACTTCCAGAGGTCAAAGGACCACACTTTGAGAACTGAGGCACTATGACATCTACTGAACTGGACAAATATATCTGACAATTCCCAGAGAACAATAAGCCTTCAAGATGATGACAATGGTGGTGATGATGATGGTGATGATGATATCTGCCATTTATTAATGCTGACTATGTGAGTGGGATTGTTCAATCACGTTACATGAATTGTCTCTTTTAATTCCCGCAACAATCCTATGAGATGGACTTCATTACTTTCATTTCACTGATGGAAAAACAGGTCTGCTCTGCTCACTTTCATATACCTAGTAAGCTGGGGGCTAGTGAACTCCACCTCCTTGCTCCTCCTGAACAGCCTGTGGGGGAAAGAAGGTGGCAGGATTGGTCGTGGGAGAAGTGAACTGAGATGCAGTCTCAAGAGAGGTCTCAGCCGATTCTGTGGGGGTGGGTGATAGGGGTGGTACCCTGGGGTCGGTATAGCTCTTCAGTTTTGAGCAAAGGGGTTGTCTTTTATCCTCTCTCTGCCCAGTCATTGCAGGCAGGCTGCCTTAGGTCAGGGGATATGATCCTGTGTGAAGTAGCTTTCTTGGGTTAAGGACAGTTTACCAGGAGGGACTTAGCTGAGAGCTGTCAACCACCAACAATTCCTATAGTGACAGTAAGGGGTGCCTGGGTATCTGAAAGGGGGTCTGGGAAGAGCACCATGGTGACCCCTGACTTCAGGATCTGAGGCCCTAGATTTGTGGATACTTTAGTCAAGAAGCTGGCTTTCAGTGAACAGTGCTTCACTTCCAGGGAGAAAAGGCAACTAAGATGATAGGTCTATGTATAGCCAGTGAGGCCAGCTGGCTGGAACTAATGGAAGAAGAAACTCCAGATTCTTCAAGGTTAGAGAGACCTTAAAACATCACACCCAAACCCTACCCAAACCCCTCTTCAGGCAATGGTCAAGGGAGGCCCCTCAGAGTTCATTTGAACAATTGGGTGATGTGGACCTGCTTTCCACTTGACCTTGGGCAAGTCAGTTTCTTCATCTGTAAAATAGAAATAATAATGTAATAACTTACCTCACAGGACTATTGAGATGTCTAAGGAGTATAGGGAGAGTTAGAACATTTTGTGAACTGTGGGTTCATCTATTTAGTGCTATACAATGTTAGAATGTCCTTCTTTGCATTAAGCAGGAATTTGGGTCCTGGAATTCTTACCCACTGGTCAGGACCTGTCTGCTAGTCTATAGCAGTGGTTCTCACCATGTCATTCCAAGACCAGCAGCATTAGCATCACCTGGGAGCTGCTTCGAAATGCACAGTCTCAGGACTCTCCCCAGAATGAGTGAATTGGAAACTCGGGGTGGGGCTCAGCAGCTTTCACTTTAACAAGCCCTCTTGGTGATTCCAGGACACACTAAATTTGGGGTCCACTGATCTGGAACATAGCTCCTCAAACTATGGTGAAGCATTTTTTCCTCCAATCCACATGGACCTCACAGGCGTGATGAGTACCCATTTCATACCATATGCCAGACTCACAACATGAGTTCTGCAACAAGGAGGGTGTACCCTCTTTAGTGGTATGGGTCGACTGACCACTCACCTGGGTTCATAGCAGTGCCAGATTGCTTTGAAAGCTTTCAAACACCCTTCATTTCTGTATGTATCCCACAGAGGACCATTAACAAACAGTTCAGAGGAGGGCACTGGTCCCTGGATCACGACATGAGTAGAACTGCTCCAGATCTTTGTATCTCAAATGTAATGTGCTCTCAAATCACCTGGAGATCTTGTTAAGGTACACATTTGGATTCATGGTGTTAGTGAGGCACCTGAGATTTGGCCCAGGGATCCTGCTGCTGTTGCACATGCAGGATAGCAAGGCTGTAGACAAGAGCAATGCATAGCACATTATCTCTTTTCTTTTGAGTGTCTACCTAAATATTTTAAGCTAGTAGTTATATTCCCATTCCCAGGCTTCTTCTCAAGGCTAAACATGACCAGTTTCCTCAACTGTTCTGTAGGCAGCCACGTCTCTACACCCCTGCCCCCCAGTCCAGCCCACCCTTATGCAACCATCCACTGCCCATGCTTCAGCCCACAACTTCTCTCTTCACCCCCTTTCACCTCCTGCCATTTGGAGCTATTTCTTTCAGCATTTCCTGTGCTGGCTCCAGTCCCTGGGGGATTTTTAGTTCACTCATGCTTCTGGGAAGCTCTTCAGGCTGAAGGAAGGAAATCACACCAGAGTTGGATAGTGCCATGTGTATCTGCCCAACCTGGACCAATGCCAGGATAAGCCTCCTGCTCTCTCCTACCACCCCTCTCCAAACACTCCTGCCCTCCTGTCTGTAGTCACCTGAGTCCAACCCCAGTAACCTGGGCTTGCCTATCTCCATCATGCCTTAAAGCCACACTGGGGCATTTGAGGGGCTAGAAGGGTGTCTCACAGATAGGGGTCCTTCCTTGGCTAGGAAGAAGGGTTTCTCTGAGCAGGCCAAGAAGAAGTAGATTTTGTGACAAAGGTGATACTTTTGTGACACTCTTCACAAGGATCCCCCACCCCCACCACCCCAGAGTCTCCCCCTCCATCTCTCAGGGCCTCCCAGAGCCTGTCCCACTCCCCCAAAGCCACCTATCAGCCAGGGCCTTGTTTCAGGACCCCTGGAAGATGCACTTTCTGGGAAGTGGCAGAATGGAGCCAATCTTACACCTTCACCTCTCAGCAAGGATTCATCTATCAAATTAGTGAATAGTTTGTCCAGGCCCAAGGACATAAAACTCAAAGGTAGTTAATTTAAAAAAAGTAGACAGAGCTTTACAGGGAAATAAAGACTCAAAGAGATTAGAAACTCCATTTTGTTACCTGGATCATGGGCTTGCCTGACACATCAATGTGTTTTCACATGGCTCTGATCAGGACGTATATATTAATGTAAGTGTCTTTCATTTAACTTCTTTAAGTAAACACGTTAATAAACACATCTTGATGTAGCTGAATGTTGTTTGTGCTTTTGCCTTTTAAAGTATGCATAACCCACCAAGTATACAAACCCTTCAAGTAACCCTGGACTAGCAAGGTGGTTGCAAGCTTGGGCCCTACCACTTAGTGGCCATATGACTTTAGGCAAGTTCTTAACTTCTCTGAGCCACACCTGTAAAATGAGGATGATGTAAGACATTGCAGCATGGGGGTTTTGTGAGAATTAAATGAGATGATCATGCAAAGTTTTTAAAACAGCATCTAGAGCATAAGATATGCTCAATTAATGTTAGCTGCTATTATTATAGTTATTGCCATAAGATATTCAAGCAATCTCTTATCACTAAGCATTTTTTTGTTATTTGAAATTATTTTATTATGAAAATTCTGTTATGAACAGTGATCCTTTCCAGAAACCTCTAGGGATGGCCTCTTCTGTGCTGGAGGGTTCTATGATGGTAACGAGGGTGGCCCTGGTGGGGCTGTGGTGTGGTGGTGCAGAGAAGCCAGGGAAGGAGTGATTACAATATTCACAGGGCCTGCATAGGAAGTACTGCATGTTTGCAGAGGGATGGGAGAGAACAAGCGAGGCAGGTGAGAACCAGGGGCTGCTCGGAGAAGCAGTTGACATTGAGATGAATTTGGAATATCTTCTTTTTTTTTTTAACCTCACCTGAGGTTATTTATTGATTTTAGAGTTAGATGAAGGTGTGTGGGGGGGTGTGGGTGGAGAGAGAGAGAGAGGGAACAAGAAACATCACTGTGAGAAACATGGATCAGTTGCCTCCTGTACACGCCCGGACTGGGGATCAAACCTGCAACGTAGACATGTGCCCTGATTGAGGATCAGATCCACAGCCTTTTTGGTGCATGGGATGATACTCCAACCAGCTGAGCCACAAGCCTAGACTGGGATACCTTTGAAGGGAAGGCACTGCTAATGTTTGTTATTTGTTCCATTACTGTGTTCCCAGTGCTCAGAACTGCTCCTGGCCTGTCACGGGCCCTCCGTCGTTCACTGTTCAGCGGATGAGTTGTCTGCTTGCTCCCCAGAAGGAGCAATGCCCGTCAGTGCCACTAGCTGCTGAGGGCCAGCTCTGCCCTCAGACCCCAGCCCTGTCCTGATCTGGTCCAGATGTTGTGTCTGGCCCCACCCAGCCTGCTCCTGCCTGACTCATGGGACAGGAAACGCCTAACTGCAGGGCAGTGCCTCTGAGCAATGGTCTCTCTGCTCCTGGCAGCAGTGAGAGGCCCTACATGGAATGTGGGTCACCAATGGGGAAGGAAATGATGTTATGTGATGAGAAGTTAGACACTCGGGGAGTGTTGAAGGGCCAGGGGTTTCTGCTGGGTCTGAGTGCCAGCTGGTTCAGCGATGAATGAGGGTAAATTTCCCACACATACCCCATATCTCAGAATCTTTTATTTACAGTGTTGTCTCTTTAGTGGGAAAGAGACAGTGATGATAAGTATGGAGGAAAAGAAAACGTCACTGGCATTCCTCAATGGCTCACTTTGTGCTGGGGGTTTGCAGACAGTGTGTATGGACTTGTTCGCAGTACAACTTTGTGGAGAGGCATAGCCAGGCCAGTTCCAGAGTGAGAAGCCCACTCAGCAGCCCTCACAGTGAACAGTGGTCCTGCCCCCACCCACCCTGCTGCCTCTGGGAATAGGAACTTGACCTGGTGGGAGCAAGAGAAAACAGCCCTCCTGACTCTCAGTTCATGGGGTTTGGGTGGAATTGGTCCCCCATGACTCAGACCTGACCTATCAAAGCTCCAAACCCTCCTGCCACATTCTGCCCAGGGGCCTGCCCATCTGGGACAGTCAGAGCCCATGAGGACCAGCCCTGGAGCTCTGCTGGGACTCCCAGGAGAGAGAAGCTGTTCTGTTTGGGCTGTGAGCCTAAGACTGTAACACACAGGCTATAAGCTGGCCATGTTACAATTCCAAAGGGGCAGGCTTCCTGGGAATGTAGTTATTTTAGAGGAAAGCAGAGCTGAGAAGTGGAGAGAAATCAAACCCAGATTTGTGGTTTGAAAACCTAGATCAAACCGCATATCCATGGGTCCACTCTGCCTTAAGGTTGACTAACTATCCTTAGAATATTCATTTGCATGAGCCAATAAATTGTCTTTTATGCCTAGACACTTGAAGCTGGTTTTCTGTTATAGCTAAATGAGATTCCCTGTGACCTGGGAATAGCTGTGGAATTGGGACTTCGATGGCATTTTCCTGCCTATCTTTCTCACGTGCCCGCACTCTGCACGATGTAAATCCCCTGCCCTGAGCAGTCAGTCCTCTAGACTTGCTGCCTTGATAGCCATCTAGTAGGGCTGGTAGGAGGTTGGGGTAGGCTTGGCCCTGCATGCCCCAATATCTCCATATATAGAATTGCAGATTTGTTTGTTGTTGTTGTTTTGAATCCTCACTCAAGGATATGTTTTCACTGATGAAAGAGAGAGAGAGAGAAACATCAATCAGTTGTTTCCTGTATGCATCCAAGTCAGGGATTGAACCTGTAACCCAGGTATACACCCTAACCGGGAATCAAACCCGCAACTTTTTGGTGTATAAGATGATGCTCCAACCAACTGAGCCACCTGGCCAGGATAGCAGATTTGTTTTTATTTGGATTTCATTAGTTCCACTTAGTGGCATGGTGGTAAATGTTTAACAAGCAAACAAATAAAAAACCCAGTGTTGTCATGTTTGCCAGTTTCTATGGTGTGACTGTTTCCACCATGGCCTGTTTCAAGCTACCAACATGACATCACTGAATGTGGAGAGGGGACACCATGCGAGTGGTGCACCATTTGATGGTATTTCCACCACACAGATTTATTAGTTATAAATAACCTCAGGAACATAGATAATAATAAAATGCAGTAAATAATTAGAAACTTATGAGTTTTGAATTTTTATTACCTTTGTTTTTAATATATTTACATAATTTAGCTTTTGATAATGTCTGTGCATAAAAACTGGCTCACCACATTTCTTAAAAATTATAATTGGCTTTTTTGAGCTGATATGAGCTGGTTCCAGGACACCACTGATGTCACTCAGACACTGGAGGAAATGCCTGCATCTTCACGGGTTCAAGAGCTATGAGCATGAACCCTGGTTTAATACAGCAAGGAGCCTGGGAACCATCCTAGAAGCCTGATCGTGGTGAAGGACTGTGCCAAGCTGAAATGTGCAATGAAACTGAATGTGTCATTAGCATGTGAATGGGGTCTGTGACCTGGAGATGTCCACAGGCTACAGTTACTCTTACTTTGCATGGTCAGCTGGTCCTGCTCTGCAGGAGGGGACACAGAGCAGTGAAATAGGAGTCCTGTATAAATTAGAGATCCAACAGGAAATAGATGTCACACCCAGGTCAGCATAAGGTGAGCAGCATTTGAGAAAGAGACTCACTACCTAGGTGTGGGCAGGTGTCGGAGAACCCCAGGGATTCAGCTGAATTCCAGGTCTGGTAGCTCAGGGTTCCATTACCTTCCCTAGGCCCGAGGGTGCAAGCAGGGGTGAGGAGACCAGGAGAGCTGGGGAAGTGGGAGGGATGTCTGACAGGAAATGGGACCTCTTTCTGCAGGGAGTCAACACGCTTGACCTTGCTCTGCACTCTCTCCCTCTGCTCTCCTATCCCAGCTCCCCATTGGCCAGATCCACCCAAAAGCCAGAGGGCAGGGAGCCCCACACTGTCAGTATTGGGCCACTGAAAGAAAGTAGAAGGGGTCTGAAGGGTCAAATGACATAGGTCTGAATCTTGGGTATCTTCCTTGGAGTAGACACTCTAATCCTTTGTCTTGGGCCTTTTGGAACTGCCATGGGACACCTTCACCCAAGAGACATTCAGGTCTGGTCCTCTGCCTCTGACAAGGGCAGGGGTTATTTGTGGAGGCACACTGCCTTCTCCAGCCTGCTCGAAGTTCCTGGGATCCAGAGAGTGAGGTCTGGGAGTGGACACCTGCTCATGGTTTCACCCTCCACCACCTAGGCTGTCCCCGCCGGGGCACTCTCTGCCTGGCCCATCAGAGCCCTCTTCCTGCAGGCCCCCTTGCTATGGAAATTGAGCTGGGGGAGCCCTGCCCTGGGAGCCTGGAGACCTGGGTATCTTGTTCCAACTGCATCCTCAGGGGGCTTCCGATCCCATCACTAATCTGAACACTCTCCTCTGCAAAACCAGGGGCCTGGGCCAGATGGTTATGATTTCCAAGGACACCTCTGTCTAATTTCAAGACTTTAGGCCTGTCACCTCTACATCATTTGCTTAATGAAAATCCTGTCTTTCTATAGCCAGGAGGTGGCAGCAAAGCTCTGTTTTGAAGGGGCTTATAGGTCAGGTAAGCTCTGCTCTCTGAGGCCCAACGGCTCCAAGTCTAGGTTTGGTAGCTGTTTCACTGCTGAATAATAATAATAATAATAATAAATCAACATCTTCATTATAATCACTATTTTTGGTAAAACAGCCACGGTGCTGTCTCCAATGTGGGCAGTACTGTATAGTGGAGGAAACTTGCATAATATCACACAGAATCTTTCAACACCATCAAGAAGACAAGGAAGGGCCCAGGTCTCAGCCCTGTGTTGAGGCTGAGAGACATTCTCATGCTACCCAAGGGCTCCTGGAAGGTATGATGTGCCAAGACAGAAGCCCAAGCTTTGTGCTGTGTATTCTCTCTCTCACTGTGTGCAAGTCCCCTTGAGTTCCTTCTTCATTTCGGAGGGGCCAGGGGTACCAATCCAAAGAGCCCAAGACTTTGGACTTGGCTTCCAGCTGCCAAGGCTTTGGAATGTGACATGCAGATGTTGGGGAAGAACACTAAGCACAGGAACATCATGTTCATTCCCTTCTCTTTCATCCAGGTCTCAGAAAATTAAAAAAAAAAATTTTATTGTTGTCAGAGCATACTTGGTGTTAGGTATGAAGATTCTCATTCATTCATTCATTCATTCATTCATCTCTCCCTTTGATAATCAGGATTCGGATGTAGTAGAAGACACTGTTATCTACTATGAAGGTTATAGGAATGTTCTTTTCTTCTAACTCTGAGATTGGGGGGCCTAGGCCTAGGATGTTGGGGGCCAGGTAAGTTCAGGTAGGTCAAGGTAACTTGGGGTGGTTTATTCCTAGGGAGTACTTGAGCAGGTGGAATTCAGCTCTGCTTTTGACAAGGTGTCAGGGAGGAGTGGCACTGTAGGAATTTTTTTGATGACCTCCAACTGCATGGTGCATAAACTCCTCAAACCAGAGGAGGCTCCTTAGAGACACAGTCCAAGCCCCAGACTGCTGCCCATCTGGACCAGTCATACACGCCATCTGTGCACTGAGGCAATCTTCTCTGCCCATTATGGTCACAGGTTACCAGAGTACTAACTATTTGCCAGGTTCCAGACCAAGGGTGCTTTTAATATTCTTATTTACCTCTGAAAGCAACCCTATAAAATACATCACTATACCCCATTTTACACGTGAGGAAGCTGAGACTCAAAGTCATGAGACTCAAAGTAATTTGCCCCAAATCACAAAGCTAGTGAGTGGTGGGGCAGGACTGGAACCCAGGCAGGTGGGCCCCTGGGCTCTCACTGCTACAACACACATCACATGGTGGCGTGGGGGGGGACCCCCACTGAGAGACTGTGCTCTGAGGCAAGTCAGAAGAGCTGCCCTCTCACTTCCTTCTAAACACTGGGCAAGCTGCAGCCTGTCTGCAACAGCTCTGGAAAATGAGGGCACAGATGCCTGCCTGATCTCCTGAGGGGATTGCTGGGAGACTGGCATGGAAAGGGGGAAAATGGGCATCATACAAAGATGTCCTGTGTATCTGAAATGATGTTGTTGCTTTTCTTGGGAGGGCAGTATGGTGGGTGGCAGGAGGGGTGACCCAGTGATTGGTGTCTGGACTTCAAGAATGGCCTCAGTTTCCTTGCCTGTGAAATCAAAGAGAATAAAGAGATCATTGTTAATAGAATCTTCCTTCCATTACTACAGTCCAGCAGTGAGGATGATGATGGTAGTGGTGGTGGTGACCATGATGATGATAGTGGTGTTGGTGAGGATAGAAATGATGGTAGTCATAGCAGTGATAGTGATGACGATGACAACAGTGAGGATGGCAATGACAGTGATAATGGTGATGTCAGACACCATTGTGAGATCACCTGTCCTCAGAATCATTTCCTGTCACTATCCTGCTGCCAGCCCTCCTCGCTCCCAGCCTCACTATGTGAGAGTCACATGGGGGTGGGATGGTAAAGAAATGGGAAGGAGGACTAGGAGGCTGGAAAGAAGGAATGACCTAAGATTCCAGAGGATAATGTAATTGTCTCACTGCCTAGAACATAGTGAACTGGTACTTACTACTAGTTAATGGTTTACTGAGACACAATTCACATACCACATAGTTCATTGGCTTCTAGTTTATTCACTGAGTTATACATCTATTGCCACAGTCAATTTTAGAACATTCTCATTACCTCTAAGAGAAGCCCTGCACCCTTGCTACCCAATGCCCTTATCTGTCCCAGCAAAGCTGTAATTTGTATTATCTCTGCCTTACACAGAAGAAAATTAGGGCTCAAAGATTAGACAAACTTGCTCAAGGCCACATGGTTGGTATGTGACATCAGGAGGATCCCATCCAGGTTTGCTGGAAGCCCAGGCCCATGCTCCTGACCAGTGAGACACCTCAGGTTCAGAGAATACGTGTAACTGCCCAAAGGCCACACAGCTATTAGGTGGTCAGACTGGGACTCAGATGTCTTCATGGACCCCAATCCTGTCCTTATTCTATCCTGCTGTATTCTCACCTCTTCCGGGTAAGCAAATCCACATAATCAGAATCAGTGGGATCCCAAGGGTCTGGAGGAGAGCCCTAAAATTAGCAGTAGCTCCTTCATTGGTGCTAGGTCCAGCCTCAACCCTGACTTTGGAAGTCAGTGGCTCCTGGGGCTCACCTTCTCCCTTTGCCTCTTGGCCCTGAGCCTAGTAAGGAGGATCGAAGCAGGCAGAGGGGAGTGACCCAGCTAGAAGGAAGAGCAAGGATTGCAAGACTGGTAAGCCCCTATCTAGTCTTCCAAAACACCTGCCTTCCCAGGAGTGCATGCATTTGAGAGTACCTCATACCTCCCAGATGTTATGGGAGCTGTGGATGGGTCTGAGAGGGGTGTAGACATGGTTCTAAGAGGGACAGGAAGGGAGGCAGAGTTGCTTGGTGGAAAGAGCCCCATCTGGGGGTCTGATCTTTGGGTCTAGTCACCACTCTGCCTGGACAACTGCAGTCAGAGTACTTCATCAATGTGGGCCCAGTTTCCCTGTACACTGAGGGAGAAAATGGGGAATTGAATTTGAAAGAATCAGGAGTTCCTTTGAAGAACAGGTGCGATAGTTATCTGAAAGGGTCTCCATTTTTAAAGGCTATGGAAGCAAGCAATTTGTCTGGCAGTGGGGCAAGGAGCCTCCATCTGCACATTCCTTACTTTCTTTGTATGAATAGGAGGTCAGGCAGGGATCTAACCACCACCCCAAGGAAGAGGAATGGACTGTGATAATCAACACAGTAGAGCTGAGGATTTATGCAGTTAGGAGAATTTATTTCTCACAGCATCTTCTTTCCACTCTCCCGGAGGTGCCCATGGTAACAGGAGTCAGGAGGGCCTCATTCTTCCATCTTCTGTGAGAGAAAAAAAATTGTACATAGGAGATGAGTCAAACTGAAAGTGAGCCTGAGTATAGTCTTCAAGTGGGGCAGCTGGAAAGGCTGGGACTTCAGAAAAAATAGTAAGAAACAGTGTTACAAAAACAAAGCTGCCAGACCCCTGGAGAAGGGATACATCCCCTGGAAAGCAGGGCCTCTTGCAACAGGGAGGGTTGGGAATGGTAAGGTATGTGGCTCCTGGTCCCTTGCTGATGTACTCCTGTGGGCCTGGAATCATGGGGTTCTGGCTACAGTAGTGGCATCTGTCAGTAACAATCAGCAGCAGGGAAAGGCACCCACAGATACCCTCTGAACTGTCCCTGGCACTCCCCTGGTCCTGGGCTCAGGACTTCTAGGGAAGAAGTCGGTTCTCACCTGGCCCCCAACCTCACGGCTCTTGGCCCGCAGCTTGTTGACTTGGGACTCAGCAATGTCTGCCCGCTCCTCAGCCTCCTCCAGCTCATGCTGAGCCCTCCGGCATCTGGAGAGCTGCGTGTTGGCCTGCTCCTCCTGAACAGAAAGTGGGGGGAGGCTGAGGAAGCCCCTCACTTTTGCTCCGAGGCCCCAGGCTATGCAGGCCTCTGGGAAACTGGGGAATCAGGAGAGCCTGGGCCCTGGATTCACTGATGGTGGAGGAGAGAAAGCTGAGCTCCCCAAGGGTGAGGATGCAAACTGCACCCCTCTTCTGTGCCATCTCTCCCACTGAAACTCTTTGAAAGAGACCCACATCCAAAGTCTTCCCAAGGCACCTAGAGGTGTCGGAGACCAATGGCCCATGTCCCCTGTGCCCTGTTCCTGCTCCCAGCATCATCTGCCACTGGTCAGGCCATTGTAAGGGTTCATGTCAGCATGAACCAAGGGTTCCTGACAAATGGGGCCTTCTGGGCTCCCTCCAGGCTGGCCGGTCATGCTGATACTATATTAATACGATAGGCACGAAGCCCTCCCCATGTAACCAGTTCAGATCTGCCTCCCTGATGTCAAGATGGAATCTACCCACCTACTGGGCAGAGAAGAGAAAGGACAAGGGGAGAAGCCATATGTTCAGTCATTTATTGAGAGCCCGGTCCCTGAATTTGGTTGCTCAGAATACTAGTCCTGTTGGACACCCTGCCTAAAATGAAAGGGTCCCCAGGCCCATTAAGGGTGGGAAATGCTCCATTCTTCAATGTCTCTTCCTTTTGAAAGAGTCAGTTACATATGACTCACAAAATCTGAGTATCTTTGAAGTAAAGCCACCCGTTCAACTTTGTTCAACCCAGCATTTCCCAATCTATTTCTTTTCTACAAAAGAAAATATCCCTCCCTCCTCCAGCCCCAGCTTCCCCCTATTAACATCCCTCAGACCTAATGTCCCCAGAAGACACTTTGGGAAATGCTGGCTTTGGCCCATTCCATTACTTCCCTGTTGGTTTTCCCCATGTGATCAAGGGAAGATCCAAAAGGAGGGACAGGAGTGGTGGATATTAGGGAGGGCCGGGAAAGAAAGAGGTTGTAGGGACCTGGGAGGGGAATGGGGTGAGAAGGTGGAGGGAGGTGTCAGGATGACATGTACCAGGGTGAGGTGTCTGAGGTGAGGTCACAGGGGCAGGAAGGGCTGGTGGGGTGGGCTGAGGTGGTGTGGGAGTCAGGGCGAAGAGGGGCTGGCAGGCCGGCTTAGATACTCTGGGGTGGGTCAGTATGAGAGGGTGAGGTGGGCTGAAGCTGAGTGAATAGATGGAGGGGGCTGGGTTATAGGGGGTGAGGCAAGGGCACAGAGGAAGGAGAGATGGGGCAGGGTTGTGCCATACAGAGCAGGGGAGGGAGGAGTACAGGTGTCCCTGTTCTTACAGCCTGTGAATACTTAGGCCCTGGGCTTCATGAACCGTAGGAAACAGGAACACACCCCCACTTGGGGCTGGAGGCTGGCATGGGCTCCCAAGACCTCCCCCACTTACAGCCTCCTCAGCCTGCCTCTTGTATGCCTTCACTTTGGCCTGCAGCTTGTCCACCAGGTCCTGGAGTCTGAGGATATTCTTGCGGTCCTCCTCAGCCTGCAAACAAAGCATTGTGTGGGGTCCCCACCCCACTGCTGCTTCTAATCAACAAAGCACCTCTCAGGGTTTGGGAGCTCTACCTGGTAAGTCATTTCCTTGACTTTTCGCTCATATTTGTGAGCCCCTTTCAGAGCTTCGGCTCCCCTCTTCTGCTCAGCATCAAGCTCGTTTTCCAACTCCCTCACCTGCGGGTGGCAAAGAGAATGCAGAATTCAAGTCAGATCTCCCAGGCTTCTCTCATGGGCTCATGTGTTTGTCATTTTAGGGTAAACTTGAGCCAAGAGTGTCCAACCTTTTGGTGTCTCTGGGCCACAATGGAAGAAGAATTGTCTTGGGTCACACACTAAATACATAAACACTAATGAAAACTGATGAGCAAAAAAAAAAAAAAAAAGGTTTTAAGAAAATTTATGATTTTGTCTTGGGCCACATTCATAGACCCCTGGGCTGCATGTTGCCTGTGGGCCGCAGGTTGGACACCCCTGTGTCTAACATTTTGCAAAAGTATCTCCTCCTAGGACCCAGAATCCACATTTTATTCACAAGGCCACCTCTAGTGCATGCGGTGGCTTTGTGCAAATGAGAGCAAGATATCCTCTTTAGTCAGGGACAGTCTCAGGTGCACACAGCTTGGATACTGGGTTTGGCTTTGCAAAGACGTCCCTTCCTCTGGGGCCCCACAGCTGGGTGACGGCTGTGCTTCAGCCTGATTTGTCCACACAGATGAAAATGGCATGACTGTTCATGGTGGCCCTGATTCCTGATCAAGAGGGCCCAGGGGTTGTGGAAAGGACTTGAGCCAGGAGGAGTCCAAGCATGCTCAAGTTCCAGGTCAAGCTAAGTGATCTGAAGCAAGGCAGCTGCCCTTACTGAGTTTTTGTGTATTTAGGATGGAGATCATAATTCCTGCCCAAGCTACCTCCCTTGTGGGGATCAAATTAGACAGTAGGTGTGGAAGTATTTTTAAATGATAGAGTATGACACAGGTGTTGTTAATTTCATAGCTACTTCCACCTTTCCTGATGCCAGAGGACAGCCATTGAGATATCAGGTCACCAACTGTGGTCCTAATGCCATAGTCCAGAGAGAGTCAAGAAGTGGGGGTGGCAGCCAGGCATCAGGAATTCTGGCTGCTACAGATAGACTCACCAGAGGATCTTTGAAATCTACCAGTGGAACAGGCTAACTCTGGGATCTGTCCCAAACAAGATCCCTAACCCCACCCCCTAACCCATGGGTCCTGGGAAGCTGTCTTCCATCAGGTTCTACAAAACATTATTTCCCTGGGAGTGCTCTGTAGGCCTCTGTCAGGTTTATGAAACCAAGATAACTGGGTAGCTGGCAATGGGTAGACTGTGAAGGGTCCTCATCAAGAGAGGGGGAGATTGGCTGAGGGCTCACTGCTGACCAGGAATCGATGAATCATAGAGGGTGGCAAGGGATCCAGTCCCTCCTATGAGGTGGAGGGATCCACCAGAAGAATAGGCCTAAGCTCATTTTAATAAAATAGTACTAGGAATAGTTAAAAATAAGCATTTAAAGATTTTCTGGGGAAGCCCTAACTTCCCTGGTGTTTAGTTTTGTTACTCATGCCTTGTAGTTTTCAGCAAAAGAAACCCCTTTCACATTTAAAATGTGCAAGTGCTGGTGACCACCTCCTTGGGAGGCTGGCACAAAGAATGGCTGTATTTGGGCCTTTCCTGGTGGAAGAAGTGGTTTCCTTCTCTTGTCATCTTCTCCTCCTCCTCCTTCTTTCCCACTCTTTCAGTTCCTTTCTTCTGGGGACAACAGAGACATTCTGACAACCTCCTCCACACAGCCCTTCTTCAAAAGGTTAACTGGTAATGGAGCACATTTAAAAAAAATTTAAATAAACCAGCACAGGCTGAAGAGGGGGAAAGGAAGGAAAACATGAAACAATCCAGAAAGAAACTAAACAACTACAAAATATACTCCCAGATGAAGAAGCAGCAGGACTGTCCTGTGTGGCTCATTGACTTTCCTGGAGCACCAGCCTGGAGGAAGTGCCAGGCACCCTCCAAGAAGGACACAGTGAGAAATGCAACAGATATGCAGATCTCATTTAGAGATCAGGGAATCAGGGAAGTGAATGAGACCCAGGAGTGGGAGATGGAGGGAGACTCCAGATTTTACACAGGATGGACCATTGTTTATCCAAGTGGTGGTTGGTTGGTCCAAAATTTAAATTCAACTAAAATGTATAATTTTATGGTTGTAAGGCATATTTCCCCATTTATGTGTCTCTGAAACTATAAATCCAGAATGTGAACATTTAAAAATGTCATTACACACTGAAGAAAGAAAGTTAAGAAGATACAAATAAGTAGAAATACATATCATGCTCATGGATAGGAAGAATTAACATTATTAAAGTGTCCATACTTCCTAAAGCAATCTATAGATTTAATGCAATTCCTATCAAGATTCCAATGACACATTTCACAGAACTAGAAAAAATACTTCAAAAATTTATATGGAACCACAAAAGGCCCTACATAGCAATAGCGATCCTGAGAAAGAAGAACAAAATTGGAGGAACCATGCTACCAAAGATCAAACTATACTACAAGGCCATAGTAATCAAAACAGGATGGTACTGGCATAAAAGCAGACACACAGATCAATGGAATAGAATAGAGAGCTCAGAAATAAATCCACACCTTTATAGTCAATTAATATTCAACAGAGGAGGCAAGCATATAATGGGCTAAAGGTAGTTTATTCAATAAGTGGTGTTGGGAAAATTGGACAGATATGTGCAGAAAAATGAAACTAGATTACCTTCTTACACCACACACAAGAATATATTAAAAATAGATGAAAGACTTAAATGTTAGACCCTAACCCATAAAAATCATAGGAGAAAACATAGGCGGCAAAATCTTGGACATTGCTTGTAGTAATATTTTATTGGTATTATTGTAGTAATATTTTATTTATTTATATCTCCCCAGGCAAGGGAAACAAAAGAAAAAAATAAACAAATGGGACTATGTCAAACTAAAAATATTTTGCACAGCAAAGGAAAATATCAACGAATAAAAAGACAACCCACATAATGGGAGAACAAGTTTACCAATACATCTGATAAGGGGTTAGTAACCAAAATCTATAAAGTACTGCCCTGGCTGGTGTAGCTCAGTGGATTGAGCGTGGGCCTGTGAACCAAAGTATTGCGGTTTGATTCCCAGTCAGGGCACATGCCTGGGTTGCAGGCCAGTTCCCAGCAAGGGATGCAAGAGAGGCAACCATACATTGGTATTTCTCACCCCCCCTCCCCTTCCCCTCTAAAGATAAATAAATAAAATGTTAAAAAAATCTACAAAGTACTTACAAAATGCAACACCAAAAAAACAAACAACCAAATTAAAAAGTGGGCAAAGGACCTGAATAGATACTTATCCAAAGAGGACATACAGATGGCCAATAGATATGTGAAAAGATGCTCAATATCACTAATCATCAGAGAAATGCAAATTAAAACCATAATGAGATACCATCTCACACCTGTCAGAATGGCTATCATCAATAAATCAACAAACAACAAGTACTGGAAAGGATGTGGAGAAAGGGGAACCCATTTTGCACTGTTGGTGGAAATGCATATTGGTGCAGCCACTGTGGAAAGCAGGATGGAGATACCTAAAAAAATTAAAAATGGATCTTCTTTTTGACCCAGTGATCCCACTTCTGGGAATATATCTGAAGGTACCCAAAACACTAATTCAAAATAACATAAGCACCCCTAGGTTCATTGCAGCGTTATTTACAATTGCCAAGAGATGGAAGCAGCCCAAGTGTCCATCAGTAGATGAGTGGATAAAACAACTATGGGGTATAATTACACAATGGAATACTTCTTGGCCATTAAAAACAAGAAAATTTTACCCTTTGCGACAGTATGAACGGACCTGGAGAACACTATGCTAAGTGAAATTAGCCAGTCAGAGACAGACAAACACCATATGATTTCACTCATATGTGGAATCTAATGAAAAAACTGAACTAACAAGTAAAAACAGAGACAGTCTCATAGATGGAGAGCAGATGACAGCTAGTTGCCGGGGCGGGGGCAGGGGCTGTGAGGGGGATGAGAGTAGGGGATGGAGGGATTGAGCAAAAAGGGAAAAGGACTCATGGACATGGATAATATTGTGATGACTGCTGCAGGAAGAGGGTATAAGGAGAGTAAATGGTAATGGAAAAAGTACAATAAAGACTAATATAAAAAAATTAAAATGTCATTACGTTACAGTTATTGAGGCAAAAGCATTCCAAAGTGGATTTGTGTGTGTTGGGGGATAGGGACCATCAAAAAAGAAATAGGTGGGAAATTTGGCTCACAGGGAGTTTTGCAAACAGTCCTCAAACTAAGTCTGCAGTCTGTTCAATCAGTGGCCCCTTTTCCAGCATCTAAATTTCCAGACTGTGGTTCTGCCTGAGGCAGCTGAACTGGTATCACTCTGATAGTGAGTCCTTTCAGGCCACCCTACCCGGTTCTCCAGTTTCTGGATCTGCTTCTTCCCACCCTTCAAGGCCAGCTGCTCAGCCTCATCCAGACGGTGCTGCAGGTCCTTCACCGTCTGCTCCAGGTTCTTCTTCATCCGCTCCAGGTGGGCACTGGTGTCCTGCTCCTTTTTCAGCTCCTCGGCCATCATGGCCGCCTGGTGAAGTTCACAGAAAACATCAGTGGGCCATCCGCCCATCCCCACCTAGGGGCTGGGGAAAATGCTGCTAAGGTTGGTATGGTGCATGCTGACACGTGTGTCCCTCACTGAGTGTGCACTGCACTCCTCCCCACTCTGCCTCTGATCATTCCAGCTCTCCAGGAAGCCACCACTGACAGACCTTGTTGTAAGGAGATGAAAGTGACCTGTCATGCATAGGATTAGAGGCCCCTGCCTTGTCTCCCAGCAGTGTCTCTGAAGGGAAAGAACAGAGCTCACATCCGTGATGGCTTTCTTGGCCTTCTCCTCCGCGTTTCTGGACTCCTGGATGGAGTTTTCCACCTCTGCGTGGCACTGGGCTATGTCAGCTTCCAGTTTTTTCTTGATATTCATCAGGCTTGTGTTCTACAAGAAACATTAGATACCAGACTATAGGTTATACATATTTGGACACTTGAAACGATGGGAAGGGAGAGTTGGGTGGGGAAGAAAATAAATCATGATCATGTTCTATTTTTTAAAAAAACTTTAAAAAATTGTAAAAAAGATTTTAGTTATTGATTTTATTTTAGTTTTTCTTAGAGAGAGAGGGGAAGGGAGGGAGAAAGAGAAGGGGAGAAATATCAAAGCATGAGAGACACATCGACCAGTTGCCTCTCACATGCACCCAGCTGGGGACCTGGCCCAAAACCCAGGCCTGTGGCTTCCCACTTCCTATTTTTCACGTGGGGATTTGCTAGGCACTGTTTCATTTTTGACCAAATAGAAAGTTCCAAGACAGATCTAAGAACTGCACATAAAATAATTGAATAAATGATAAAGTTTGACTTTCAAATATTTGAGGAAGAACAGATTATTTGAAAAAGGTGTTAGAAACAGGAAATAATTTGTAGATGTGACTATGTAAAATGAAAAATAATTCTAACAATCAAGCCCTACCATAAATGGAATTGTAAAAGGGAGGACAAACTGGAATACATTTACAATGTTACTGAAAAATTCCCTTCCTTAACATATAAGACAAATCAATAAGAAAAAAGGCCAAAACTACAAATAGGTAAGACACAACAGAGGAAATCCAAGTGGCAAAAAATACAATGATGAAAATGAAAAAAATATGATGAAATGTTTTACCTCAGTAGTAACTAAAAAAATAAGAATTTTTTAAAAACAGGTATTTTCAACAATAAAATTGGTAAAGTTTAAAAAATAATAGCTATGGTCTTTGAGAATTTATAGAAAGAGCTTCCATATATTTTCCCAATGGGTAATAAAAATTGGGACAACTTAATTGAAGATTAGTTTATAATATACATGTTTCTATTGTTTGGATTCTAAAGTTTTACTTCTAGAAATTTATTTACTTCTAGGAATATTAGGAAAATAACAATAATGGATATATGTGAAAACTTAGTTATAAAGAAGTTCAGTATAGTAGCCTTTCGAATAGTAAGTTTTGGGGGAGAACAATCTAAAACATCCAACCATAGAGAATTGGTTAAATAAAAATGCCATAACACACAGCTAGAATGGACTACTTTTCTGCCATTAAAAATAATCATAGAAGACTACCTAAAGATAGAGACATGTGTTCATGACACATTGTTAAATGAAAATAAGGTTGGATCGTATTTTTACAAAAAATATAATATTTATGTACATATAAACAAGGGCTTAGAATGAAAGTTCTCAAAATGTTAATGATATGGTTGATATTTTCCTTCTACTTGTTTGTTTGTATTCTCTATTTTTATTAGAATATTTATAAAATTTTTTAAAACTTTCATAAAAATAACACAAAAACAATTATTTGAAAGGCAAGCCTAACTTTCTAAGATTATAGCTTCAATGTTACTTCTGTGAAGGCTTCTCCAGTCCCTTCATGCAATGGTTCCTCCTTCCTTGCTCTGACTGCCCCACAACACCCACAGCCTTTTATCTCCAGGTGAAAGAGAGCGTGGCCCCCCAGTGAAGGGCGGACAGCTGCACCTGGGAGTGCAGAAGCTGCACCCGGTCACTGGCGTCCAGCAGCTCCTGCTCCGACAGCCGCCGGGTCCGCTCTGTCTGCTCCAGGGCCACCTTCATCTCCTCCAGCTCCTCCAGCAAGAGCCCATTCCTGCGCTCCGTAATGGCCAGCTGCTCCTTGAGGTCCTCGTTGGTCCTTAGGGTATCGTCCAGTTGCAGCTGGGAGTCCTTCAGGAGAAACCAGGAGTGAGGCCAGAGCTCGGGCAGGTGGTCAGTGCTGTGCGGAATGGGAGTGCCCAGCCAGGCCTGGCTGAGGCCACGCCCTCACCTTGAGCTGGCCCTGCACGGAGCGCAGGTGTTTCTGGGTCTCCGCCAACTGGCGGTTGGAGTGACCTAGCTGAATTGCTATCTCATTGAGATCTCCCTCCATCTTCTTCTTGAGCCTCAGGGCGTCGTTGCGGCTCCGGATCTCAGCATCCAGCATGCTCTGCATGGCGTCTGCTGCCCGCTGGTTGTTTCTCTTCAGCTGCTCGATCTCTTCATCCTTCTCAGCAACCTTGCGGTCAAGCTCAGATTTTACCTGGCTCAGCTCTAGCTGGACACGCAAGATCTTGCTCTCTTCATGTTCCAAGGAGCCCTGGTAAAAGCAAAGGAACGATTGGAGGTTCTGCGGGCACTTGAAGTATTTTCATCCCCACTATGAGAGAATGGGGATTATAATATCCATTTTACAGATGAACAGAACAATACTCAAAAAGGTCAAAATGATTTGCTCCTAAATGTCCCTGCTAGTAATGAAACTGGAACTAAAACTTTTTTTTTTTTATTAACAATCAGGTCTCAAGGAGGACAGGGCATCTTTTTGGATTAGTGAAAATTTTATTAAGTGTGTCTATTTTAACAAGGCTATAAATCAGGAGCCAATCTATTCTCTAAAATGACAGGGCAATTGCTCTCCTGCTATCCTGTGTTATGCAAATTTCCCAGGAAGCATCTCAATCACTGCCCTGCACTGGCCACAGCTGATTGTGACATCGGACAGGACACTGTTGTGACTGCAGAATTCCAGGAGCCAGAGATGTGCGTCTGCAGCTTGACTAAAACTGAGGACTTAGGAGCAAGCTCTCGGATGTTTGGTGAATGATTTCTTGCTTCCTGAGAGGAAAACACTGAGGACGTAACAAACAAATTTATTTATTTTCACAAGGGGAAATATGATGGCCTAGAGGACACCAGGAGACCAAGCAGCAGAGCACAGCTGTTTCCCCAGGGCAGCTGGATGCTGTTTTTAGGGGAGCCTCAGGGCCTCTTGGCAGGAAGGGCCCCAAAGTGGGGAGCTAGCCCCCCTCCTTCAGTGTCCTGCCCTCCTGAGTTTCCCTGTATCACATCCTAGACACTTGCCTCCACCTCCTCTAGGGCAGCCTGGAGCTCTGACTTTTCTTGCTCCACTTGCTTCTTGGTCTTTTCCACTTCCTGAAGATTCTTGCCAGTTTCTGCAATCTGCTCAGTTAGGTCAGAAATCTCTTCTGCAAAGAACAGACTTGATTTAGGCTATTGCAACGGTCTCTGTTTGACAGCACAGCCATTTGCCAGGTAGTTTAGGGACTGGCGATTAATTCAGAACATTTATATAGGAGAAAATATATGAAGCCCTTTGGATGATGTGTCAGCAAAATACAGGTGGGCTGCCTTACCTGAACTGGGCAGAAAGAGGAGTGACAAGAACAGTGCATGGCCCTAGAACTTCACAAAGTATACAAAGTGGTCCAGAGGACGAGAGAAGAGAATTATGCACAAAACGCATAGAATCATCATCTTTTAGAGCTTTTGGGACTGGTGTAATATTTTTTTTATCTTACATGAGGACATTAAAAAAATTCCTTTTAGAAAGAGAGGAAGAGAGAAAAATATCAATTGGTTGCCTCCTGTGTGCATCTGGACCAGTGATTAGACCCATAACCCTTTGGTTATGGGACAATGTTCCAACCAACAGAGCTGTACTGGCCAGGGCTGGTTTAATTTTGTAGGTCAGGAGTCTGAGGACTCAAGGGACTTAGTGACGTACCCAAGGTCACAAAACCACACAGAGACAGAATCTGGGGAAATGTTCTCTAACCCACTGTGCCCTGTTTCTGAGCATGTGAATTTGCTACAACTGTGCCTTACGTTAGGAGGGCTCAGGCCTCGAGGTAAACTGAGCAGACATGAGGATTTTGTGGGGCAGTGGGAAAGAGGAGGTATTTGGAGGTGGCTGTGCACATGTGGGGGAGGGTGGCCAGAAGAGAAGGTGCATATCACACACCTGTGGTAGAGAGAGAGCTTACCTTGCAGATTTTTATTCTCCCGCCTCAATGTCTCTAACTGATCCACCACCTCCTCGTAGGCATTCCGCATCTTGAAGATTTCAGTACTAAGTGACCTGGACTCTTTCTGAGCTGCTTCTAACTCAGCTTGACTCTCATCTAGCTTCTGCTTCCACTCTGCAAGGACCTAGGAGAAGACAAAGGGACACATGAGAAACAGAAAGGGTCAGGGGACTGTCAGCAACACCAAGGTTTTATTTGCCCTTCCATCCTTGGGACTAGAGAAAAACAGGGGCCCCCATTCCAAGTCAGGGACTCCCCATTTTGATATCCATCCAATGGCCTTCTATATGTTTTCATCTCACAGTAAACTGAATTAGCTTTAAGTAAATATAAAATGCCTTTTGGAGAAACCGTCACAAAAGAGACACCACAAATTCCCAAACCTCCCAGACTGAGACTTGCTGCTCAGACCCAGGGCCTCCCGGGTTGTGTGCACATCTCACACACACGGGCATGAAGGGCTGATCCATTCATCCCGCTGCTGTCACACAGTAAGGAAGGACCTTATCGAAGTTCCTCTGCTTCTTGTCCAGGGTGGCGCAGGCGGTGTTGGCTCGCTCCAAACCCAGCATCAGGTCGTCCACCTCTCCTTGCAGCCGCTGTTTGGTTTTCTCCAAGGAAGCGCACTTGGAGCTCACTGCCTCTGTGTTTTCCTCAGCTTCCTGCAGCCTCTGGGCCAGTTTTTTCCTAAGAGAACCAGATTTTTTTTCCCTCACAAAGGTGGACTATTTTGGAAGTGTTATATCAGAAGAGAAACAGCCTGTAGGGATTGGAAGTTGATATGAGCCAGACCTAGAGTTTGATGAATGGAGAGGATTTAAGTGACATCTGAAGAATCCCCAAGTACTTGGTGACAAAGCGGGTCACTGAGGAGGCACCAAAGGGACCAGATGAAATGGATGGTACACCACAGGAAGGATAGGAATACCCTATGTGAATGCTTAAGAAAACCCCAAGGCCTGGGAAGAGAGATCTCTGTTCCTTCACTTGTGCCTTAAAGTCACATCTCCTGCTGTAACCTGGGAGCCCATACTTGGCCTCCTCCAGCTCCTCTGTGCGCTGGATAGCATCCGTCTCATACTTGGTCCTCCACTGGGCAACCTCGCTGTTGGCCTTGGACAGTGCCCTCTGCAGCTCGGCCTTGGCTTCCTGCTCCTCCTCGTACTGTTCCCGCAGCAGGTCACGGTCATGGCGGGAGGACTGCAGGGCATGGGCCAGGGCGTTCTTGGCCTGAGAAGTGGTGACAGAGTGCAGAAATATTTGGCCATGTTCCAAGTTAAGGCATTTTCATTTAAACCTGCATTTCCTAAGTTGAATCATTTCCACGCTGCCTTCACAGATGTTGCTGTGATAGCATGTCACCTGTTTTATTTACTTAATTTTTTAAAAAAGCTGACTCCTTTATTATATTTAAATATATTTATTTTATAAGTAAACTATTACCCTACAGTACATAGAACAACATTAACATTGATCATAATCAGAATGTAACTATAAGAATAGATGCAATTGCCCTGGCTGGGTGGCTCAGTTGGTTGGAGCATTGTTCCATACACCAAAAGGTTGTAGGTTCAATCTCTGGTTGGGGCACATATGAGAGGCAACCAATTGATGTTTCTCTCCCCCCCCCTGCCCCGCTTTCTCTCTCTCTAAAAATCAATAAACATATCCTCAGGTGAGGATAAGAAAAAAAGAATAAATGCAACAGAAATAAAGTAATGTCATCACTTTCTCATGAGGCACATTGCTGCTATGGCAGTGTGCCTGAGGCCTGCTTTCTCTGTCTTAATGAGAAAAATAACCAAGTGCTAAAGAGATGGTATCCAAGTTGAGACCAGTTCCTTATGCAATCAGAAGAACTGAAGCAAAATTGGAAAGGGAATACCTTCCTCCTCACTACTTGGTGCAATGCTATGGAATGCTGTGATCATGAACAACCTGAAAGCATCTGGTGCCAGCAGTGGGCTGTTTCCCCACATCTGTGAACCCCATGTGATCCATGCATCCCCCATGGCTCTGCCTTCTCTTCCTGAGCAGGGGCCCCCACATTCTTTTCTATCTGGTCAGGAGAATGAACAGTTTAGCCCTCATCATCATAGTCACAAAACATGTCTGGTGCCACCAAGTGCAGCAAGTCATACACTTCCATCCTTTCACTGTATGTTTTATTTATTTATTTGTTTGTTTGTTTTAGTACTAAATATGAACATTTACTTGGTACCCAATAGTGACACAACATCCCAGCAGTGGGGAGTACAAAGATTTTATCACCCAAATACTGCCATATGATACTGATCCAAGGGTAGGCAGGACTTGGTCACAAGTCTTCAAACCACCTGGCTCACAGAACAGGTATTTATTGAGCACCTGAACTATTATACAGGCTGATCCCTGTGCCAGACACCAAAACTTGGCCCAAGAAGGAAAGCTCAGCTGCTACAGCACCCTGGCCAGAGAACAGCCCCGCTCCTCAAGTGGACATTCTCATTACTTGGTCAGGGGCTGGTTCTCACCGCTCCCCTGGCCCTCCATCCACCACTCACACCATATGTACAATAGGAAGATGGCAGACAAATAGAGTACTACTCTCCTTTAGATACAGCCTGAGAGAATTCCAAAGGATTGCTCCCTCAGTCTTAGCTGGGCATGGTGACATCAGAATTACAATTAGATACTCCTGTGGACTCCTGGATTCTCATTCTAGTGCTTGAACACACATCGGCAGCATTTGCTAAGCACATACTGTGTGTACTGTTCTGCTATGCACCATGTCTACTGTTAATAACCACAGTGGGGAAAAATCATTCTTGTCCTCTAGGAGTTTACAGATCAGTGGGGGACATGCAATACAAACGTAGACACCTAGATACTGACATCAAGAACGTGATGATGCTGTTCATGCTTGTGCACATGCCCCAAGTGCCTCTTAAACCAGGCAGTCTTTTGGCAGGAGGATAGCTTATGATTGGGTGTTACAGCAGGGGAAAGGCAAAGTGTGATGAAGAAGAAAGATGGGGACACTTCCTGGGGCTGTGATGAACTGCTGGGCAGTGTGAAAGAATACACAGAGGCAGTGATGGGGAGGGGGTGCCTCTGAGTGGAGAGAGGAGTTCATCAGACCACCCTGTGGGGCAGAGGAACCTAGATGAGGGAGTGCCCTGAAGGAGTTTTCTCGCTCTGAGGAAGGAGGTCCAACGCCAAGGTCCCCTCACCTGAAAGGCCAGGCTCAAGGCAGAGAGGAGAAACCTCTGCTTCTGTCATGCAGTCCTGCCTCCAACCTGCTCTGTAGCTTCTCAGATTACCAGGTTCTCTCTGATGCTGTCATACCAAGGAGAGTTGTCCTTACCTTGGTTTCTTCCTCCAGCTGCCTCTTCAGCTCATCTAGCTGCTGTGCGAGGGCCTGCTTGCCTTTGGTTAGCTGTGAAACCAGAGCCTCCTTCTCTTCCACCTGGTGACTCAGCTCCCCTAACAAACAAAGGTGGCCCCTGTGTTGACCCTGCTGCCCCTTCCTGCCCCTGCGGCCCCATGGGACCCCAGCAGCCTGCCCATCCTCACCATGCTGGGTCTGCAGTCTTGCCTTCTGCATGTTCAGATCATGGATTAACTGTGTCTGCTGATCATCCTTGGCTTTGAGTTCATTTAATTGGTCTTCCACAGTCCGGCACATTCTTTCCATGTTACTCTTAAAAAAAAAAAAAAAAAAAAAAAAAAAAAAAAAAAACATGAAGGGGAAAGTGGGCTCCTGGTGTCCAGTGTTGAACTGGACAGTATGATAGTTTAGCTTCTTGTGAGGTAAAATAGAAATAAAGAGCAGACTTCCAGCCAAGATGGAGGCACAGGTAGACACACAATGCCTCCTTGCACAACCAAAAGAAGGACAACAACAATTTAAAAGACAAAACCAACCAGAACTGACAGAAAATCAAACTGTACGGAAGTCCGACAACCAAGGAGTTAAAGACAACATATTCATCCAGACTGGTAAGAGGGGCAGAGTTGGGCAACCAGGATGGAGAAGACTTGTGGCAAGGCAGCAGCTGGCAGACCCAGCGAGGTGGCAGCTGGTGGAGCGGGCAGTCCCACATTCATGTGCAGATAAACCAGGAGAAACAACTGGGGAGCAAAACAGACTGTGCAACCCAGGGCTCCAGTGCAGGGAAATAAAGCCTCAAACCACTGATTAAAAACACCTGTGGAGGTTGAGTTAGCAGTGGGAGAAACTCCCAGCATCACAGGAGAGTTTGTTGGAGAGATTCACAGGGTCCTAGAACATACACAAGGCCACCCACCAGGAATCAGCACGAGAAGGGCTCAATTTGCTTGTGGGTAGCAGGGAAAGTGACTGAAATCTGGCAGAGAGTGGAGCAAGCACCATTGTTCCCTCTAAGACCCCTTCCCCACATACAGCGTCAGAAAGCAGTGACATGGGTTACCCCACCCTGGTCAATACCTAAGGCTCTGCCCCTCACTATATAACAGGCATGTCAAGACAAAAAAAAAAAATTGGCCCAAGTGAAAGAACAGATCAAAGCTCAAGAACTAAGTGATGAAGAGATAGCCAACCTATCAGATACACAGATCAAAAAACTGGTAATCAGGATGCTCACAGAATTGGTGGAATTTGGTCGCAAATTAGATGAAAATATGAAGGCTATGCTAAGTGAAATAAAGGAAAATGTATAGGGAACCAACAGTGACAGGAAGGAAATTGGGACTCAAATCAACAGTGTGGATGGACTAGAAGGAAGAAAGAAACATCCAATCAGAAAAGAATGAAGAAACAAGAATTCAAAAAAATGAGGAGAGGCTTAGGAACCTCCAGGATATCTTTAAACATTCCAACATCCGAATTATAGGGGTACTAGAAGGAGAAGAGGAAGAGCAACAAATTGAAAACTTATTTGAGCCAATAATGAAGGAGAACTTCCCCAGTCTGGCAAAGGAAATAGATTTCACAGAAGTCCAGGAAGTTCAGAGAGTCCCAAAGAAATTGGACCCAAGGAGGAACACACTAAGGCACATCATAATGATCTTAGCCAAGATTGAAGATAAGGAGAGAATACTAGAATCAGCAAGAGAAAAGGAGGCAGTTACCTACAAAGGAGTTCTCATAAGACTGTCAGCTGATTTCTCAAAAGAGACCTTACAGGCAAGAAGGGGCTGGAAAGAAGTATTCCAAGTCATGAAAGGCAAGGACCTCCATCCAAGATTGCTCTACCCAGCAAAGCTTCATTTAGAATGGAAGGACAGATAAAGTGCTTCTCAGATAAGGTCAAGTTAAAGGAGTTCATCATCACCAAGCCCTTATTATATGAAATGTTAAAGGGATTTACCTAAGGAAAAGAAGATAAAAAATATGAACAGTAAAATGACAGCAAATTCAGTTATTAACAACCACACCTAAAACAAAAGGAAACTAAGCAAATGACTAGAACAGGAACAGAACCACATAAATGGAGAGCACATGGAGGGTTTGCAACAGGGGAGTGGGAGAAGGACAGAGGGGGAAAAGGTACAGAGAATAAGAAGCATAAATAGTAGGTAGAAAATAGACAGGGGGAGGGTAAGAATAGTATAGGAAATGTAGAAGCCAAAGAACTCATATGTACAATCCATGGACCTGAACTAAAGGGGGTAATGTGGGTGGGAGGGGGTGTGGAGGGTGGAGGGGAGTGAAGGGGGGGAAATGGGACAACTGTAATAACATAATCAATAAAATATATTTTTAAAAAAATAAAGAGCACAATGAGGTAAGTTTTAAAAAGTCATTTTGTATTTGCTTTTTTATTTGTGATTGCTGTTTTATCACCAATAGCTGGGATCAGCAGCATTTGTCAGATAAGCATTTAATGATTTGTAAACAAGCCTTTGAGAAGATGCCACTCAAAGGAACCCCAGGATCTTCTTATAACATAAGTAATTCTATTGCCATGTAAAAAATAATACCTTCTGTTGTGTCTATTTGCAAGCAATATATTCAAGTGATAGCATTGAGCATTTCATTGAATTATACAAAAAGTTCCCTGTGGCAGAGATAGCATGTAGAGATTCACCCCCGCAGCATCTAGTTGTCCTGTATTTTTGTGAAGCTTGTTTAAAAACCTTGTCTATTCTGCAGACCTCTTCTTTCTTCTCCCCACTTCGTATAACATAAAATAAATATATTGAGCATTTATTCATCCTTAGACTGCAAAGAATGAGATGCCAACAGAAGAAGCAGAGATATTAGATTCAAAGAAAGACCCCAAGGAGCTTAGGATACCTTTGAGAAGGTGACATATAGGCATGAAATAATTAAATCAGGGGTAGTTGGAAAAGGAATGGGGACTCACAAAGAGAAAAATCAAAGTCAACAACTTAAGTCAACAAATTAAAAACTATAAGGTAATACAAAGTACTTCTTCCACTGGATTTTAAAAGTGAGAACTAGAGCAGGAAGCAATGATGGAGATAAGGATGATGGTTAAAGGTGGTGTGTGGGTGATGCTTGGCTTGGCTTGCTATAGGAGAAGAAAAGGTAGGTGGGAGAGAGAGAGAGAATCCATACAGACACATTTCTTAAGGAAAGGGGAAAACCAAGGCAGGCACAACAATGACTAAGCTAGAAAGAGAGAGAGAAAGGCGTTGCAGTGAGGAAGAATCAAAAGAATGAATGAGCTGTGTGAACCCAGGTGCTAAAGACATCAAGAGGCACCATGGAGACCAGCTTAGTTCTCCGATCTTTCTCTGCATCCCTTCCCTCAGCAGACACTGGAGTGGCCCTCTGTAGGAGGTCCACGGCCCCACGTGGGGGGTCACCCCATGTCCTAGCCCAGCAGCAGTTTCACATACAGCTTGGAGCTCCCCGAATGAGGACATCTCTTGAGTCTAGGAGCACAGTTACTCTAGAAGGAAATTTCTTCTTTAAAGCCATACACATAGGCCAGTTTGCCAGGAAGCTAGTGACATTTACACTTCAGTGCCCTCCTCTGCAAGGGCCTCAGCTTCAGGGAGCTGAGGTCCCAGGTAGGGAGGGAGAACCACTCAAAAGCAGGAATGTATTCCTGGGTAGGCATTTCTGACAAATGGCCTGGGAGGTCTGAGAAGGCAGGGACCTCAGTCTCCAAGGTGCTAGTAATTTTTTACTTATTTTTCTCATTCCAAATAAATATTACTTACATGCTTAATTTCATATTCATAATTTATGTATATTTTCTTATAAAGCCCTTCCCCTCTTGAGTTATAAATGCTTCAAATGCCATCACACCTGGACCCAGCCTGGTCTCATGTGCACTCTCACATTGGCTATGCTTCTCAGGGACTGATGTTGTGGGCTAAGATGGGGGCCATATCGAGCAAGACCCTTTGATGCAATCCATTACACAGGTTTAGTTCTAGAAAATGCCAGATGGATTGGAAGCTTTCTGGAAAACTCTGGAAAGATGACAAGGTCCTGAGTCATAGCTGGTCATTGGCTCAAGTCTGACTGACCTGAATTAGTTTGGGGAATGGGGAGCGGGCAGAGCAGGGAAAGGGATTCAGGAGAGAACATGCATTGAGTGGGACATTTAATGATACAAGCCCACTGGGCCAGTGGATGTGGCAGCCTTGCATGTGCCCAGAGCAGAGTCAGGTACCTTGGACTTGGAGATGGTCTCAATGTTGCTGGCCATGTCGTCGATCTCCATCTTCAGCTCACTCTTCTCCTTCTCCAGCTTCTGCTTGACCCTCTGCAGGTTGTCTATCTGCTCCCCAAGTTCAGCCACACTGTCTGCGTGCTTCTTCCTCAGGCTGGCTGCCGTGGCCTCATGCTGCAGGGTGGCCTCCTCCAAGTCCCTGCGCAATTTCTGGAACTCAGCCTCCCTCTTCTTGTTCATCTCAACCTGGGCTGAAGTGGCCCCCCCAGCCTCTTCCAGCCGCTCACTGATCTCCTCCAGTTCCCGGGCCAGATCTGAGCGCTGCTTCTCAATCTTGGCTCTGAGTGTGTGTTCTGCTTCAATCTCTTCCTCCAGCTCTTCTGTGCGGGCCTGCAAGGGTCTCTGTGTCAGAAGTGCTGTGGGGCAGCAGCCTGCTTGGGGAGGGCAGGAAGGTGAGGGCTGGAGGGTGGGTATCATAATCCAAAGGATCCTCTCTAAGATGAAATTCATGAAAAAAAACTTGGCCACAATCCACATGGCCCTCAGCAGGGAAGTGGTCCGATCATCTGGGACAGAGCCCCACTCTGGGAGGCATCAGCAACCTTCCCGGGCCCACCAAGGATGCTCTGCAGGACAAATTGCTGCATGGAGGGAAGAAGCTGCAGAGTGATCATCTCAACATGACAATATTTTTAATGTATATTTTATATATATTATGTGTACACACACATTTTAATGTTCTTGTTCCTTTATATGTTTATGTGTATCTATAAATATGTAAGTGGGCTACATATACAATACAGCACACATATTTGGGGGGCCTTATGTGCACATAAACCCATGGCAAACTATCCTGAAGGAGGCACACCCAGCTGAAGCTGGCAGCGACTCCCGAGAAGATGGCGAGGCACTGAGCTCAGGGGTGGCGATCAAAACACCCCTATCAATAAATTCAGCCTTGCAGGTAATACATTAATTATGTCCAAGGAAATCTACATATGTGTTACTTAGAAAATTAAAATATTAATTTGAAAAATTAAAGGGTAGGGCAGGACATTCTCTCCAGCTCTAAGGGGAGGGAGAAGAAGCAGCTACAGAAATGAGGGGAGGAGGACAGGGAGGTGCTGGCAGGGCCTTTCGGAGGGGAAGAGGGGTCCCCACTCTCACCTGCAGTTCTTTGATCTTCTTATGTAACTGCAAACTGTGAACTTGTTCATCATCAATTTTGGTTTGCAGATGACTGATTTCAAACTCCTTCCTGCAAGTAGATATGTATGTAGTTAAAGTAACATGAAATACAAACTTTTGAAAGGGGCATGCTGGCTTTTGTGCTCAAACCAGAGGTTGAAGACTGAATAGCTACTTTTTAAATTTCTCCTCTGCTTGCTGCCTGTCATTCTCTAGATCCATAATGGATTCCTGGGACATTTTCAGGTCTCCTTCCAGCTTCCTCTTCACCCTCTCCAGGTCAGCCCGCAGTTTCCTCTCCTGCTCCAAGCGGCCCTCGAGCTGGGGAGACATGGGTGGGGAGGTTGAGACCCTGCAGGGAAACGAGCTTGCCCTTTTCTCTAGCGCCCCCACCCACGTGCCTGTGGCTTTCGTGGGCTCGCTTTGAGTGAAATTGCATGCCTGTGGCCCCAGGAGGGGCAAGTTTCCCTTCCCTCCTCACTCTCCTCTTTCCTCCCTTCCAGCAAAGGCTACCCCTGGGGCTGGAGCCCCCAGAGGCTCTGTGGTGCCTCTTCCAGCCGATTCCCACACGGCCCGTTCTGGGCCAGGCCCCTGCGGAAACGTGGTGCCCATAGAGTCAGGAACAGGCCATCTCTTGCCCAGACAGGAATAGACGGGGCTTCTGGGGTGGATGTTGCTCCACACTGTACACCGTCACTCCTCCCCCCACTCACACCATGCAACCGCCACAGGAGCCTTAGAGTGTGTGTGTGTGTGTGTATGTGTGTGCGGTGCACAGGCGGGTGTGCCGGCACAGGGGTGGTGAGGTGGAGCACACCTACTGTGGCCTCAGGAAAATGAAGGACACCTGGTAAAGCTCTAGCTGCAACTGTGAGTGAAACCTGAAAACTCTGAACCCCAAGGACAAAATGTAACATGATGGGGGGAAATGATCATTTCATAGTCAGAAACTGAACCCATTTTTAGCAATGTTAGTACAAGCTTGAAGCTTTTGGAAGCTAGAAGACCTAGAAATGGATGCTAGTGAAGACGATGACGACAATATTAGTGCTAATGATTCACTAACACTCTCTACAGGCTGAGTTTCCATGGAAACCCTCGGAGGTGCAGCTAGTTGCCTCCCATTTCATAGGTGAGGTTTAAGCTGGTCACTCAGTGTTCCAGGTGAGTGTGGAGAGGGCAGAGATCTCAGCCCAGCCACTTGGATCCCGGGGTCTGAGCACTCACCCTGCACTGTGTAGACCCTGTCTTTCCTGAGCTCCTGTGAGCAATAAATGTTAGCACCCAGCAGTAAAATACACTCACGTCATCTGCTTGCTGCTCTAGCTTGACATTTATTTTGATGAGGCCATTGACCTTGTCTTCTTCAACCTGAAGGTCATCCAGTGTTTGCTGATGAGCTTCCTGCAGAGATTTCTTCTCCTTGGTCAATTTGGAAATGTTTTCTTCAAGGGCTGTCATTTCTTCAGAGAGATTCTTTACCTAGGAAAATATCAAGGCTAATTGAATGTTCAAACAATGAAACCAGAAGCTTCCAGCAAAGGCTATTGATTCTTTTATTGGAGGACATTATTACCTGTTATCCTTTTATTGAAGGGCACTGTTAAATGCAAATCTGCTGCCTCTAAAGTGTAATCCATCAATCTGTAGTCACCATAGCATATCCATGAGAATTTGCTTATTAGGTTGGCTGACTGGGGTTTAAAATGAGACAAGGGGAAGGAGAAGCCTGAAGTGCTCTCAAGAAAACCCAGAGCGGGAGTTCTGGGAATCAGGAAGCTGGGCAAGGGTGCCCCTACACAGAGCTCCAAAGCACTCATTTGAGCTTTTCCCCATGTACCACATTCTTCCAGATCAGAGATGGCTAACTCCTGACCCGCAGGCTGAATTTGGCCACAGACATCTTTTCTTTAGTCCTCAAGTGGTTTACAACCTTGGAATAAGTTAGCAGCATTGAAAAACTTGAGATTTCACATAAAAGTGGGATTTCTGGCTTCTTACAGAAAGTTGGAAGCTCTGGCAATGCTGGATTCCCATTCCCACCTGGCAACAACTGGCTGGAGTAGAGTCATGGCTGCCATTGATGGACAGGGTAAATGCTCTCCAGTTTGCCACAGTCTTTACCCTTCCCTATTGTCTCTTTCCATTACTCCCAATTGTCCACCCAGCACTGACTGAGTCATCTCACACCTGGCCAGCCTCATCCTTTGTTCTACCTCATTGGCAACCATTATGAAATGAGTCCTGTATTATGTTCTTCATTTTTTCTTTGTAAACTATTTACTATTTTGTATGCATGTTATTTTAGTCTACAAAATGGCATCATGCTGGGTCTTTCATTTTCTTATTTTTCCTCCACTCAGCACTAGTTCTTTTCTACCCATCTTGCTGCTCTCTATGCAATAGCCTGTTACTCTGTGTGGCTGTGTAGTACTCCTTGGGCTGCACCCTCCAGGTCTCACCTCTCCATTCCCCAGCATGGACCCTGATACTGCCTCCACCCTCCCCCCACAAGCACTGCTGCCACAAACATCCTTGTATAGGTGCCTGTAGCAGCTGGAGGGAAAACTCCCTGGTTTATACATGGAGGAGCAAAAACACTGGATTGAAGGCTCTGTGGGTTCTTAATTGGACTGATTCCAGATGGCTATTCTGAAGGCTCATCAGCCTATACTCTACCAATGACCCATGAAGGTCCCTGTACCCCACCTCCTTGCCAATCCTTGCCATTACCTAGTTTTCTGCCTCCTGCCTCCTGCCTCTCTCCTGCCCCCATTATCTGCCTGGCCCCAGCAGGCATTCTTGTTTGCTCTTCCTTGTGTCAAGTGGGGTGAAAAGCAAAGATGGATAGGACTCAAGATCTCCTGCTTTGTGGAGGAAATATTGGGGCTAGAAGTGTGTGGTACAACCAAGCAGGCAGCAGAAGGGTGGAAAAGCCTGGAGGGTGGAGAAATCCTGCAGGGTGGAGAACGAGGCAGAGGACAGAATTTGGTGGGACTGAATCACCATCTGCTTGCTCCTGCCTTTCACTTCCAGGCAATGCTGCCCACCTGTCTGCTCCTTACAGAGAGGGAATCAGGGTTGTTCAAGACACCATGGGCATCCCCTGGCTTTGCCCACCTTATTCTCTGTTGCGTGCTTCTCCTTTTCTACTTTCATCAGGGTCAGCTCCAGGTCATCGATATCTCTCTTAAGAGAGGAGCATTTGTCTTCCAGGTTCCTCTTCTTGGCAACCAGTTCAGAATTTATTTCCTCTTCCTCTTCTAATCTCTCATTCAGCTCCTTGACTTTGGCTTCCAGTTGAATCTTGCATTTGATGAGCCCTTCACACCGTTCCTCAGCATCCATCAGATTTTCCATTTCCTGAAAGAACCAGAGCATTATATACTGATCGGCCTCTTGATAAACCCTAGACAGGAAGGGCTTTGTGCTCCAAAAGTCCATGAATGAGTCCTAAAGAAGGGGTCACACACACGCACATGCACACATACCCATCTGCACAAACACACACATACATCATCCATATACTTTTCTTTTAAACCATTGAGGGCATCATCCACCTAATAAGAACTCACCTAAAATAATTTCAAGCAAAGTCATTCAGGGAGTTTATAAGGCATCTGCAAATGTGCCAGTTTTGGATGCATGGCCATCTCACCCTTCCTACCATCACCAGCTAAACAGTGACTCATCTCCTCTGTGTGATCACAAGCTAACAAATGTTTTCAAAACATTGCTACCTTTCACCTTTTGACAGAAAAGTGCAGCCTCTGTCTCCTTAGCCCTACCTCCTCGAGCCACAGAACAGAAAATTCAAAGTAGCCAGGAATAAGTGCTGAAATACAAACATGTCCCAGAACACTCTGTAATGAGTCTCCAGGACAGACCAAGATTAGTTCTTAAACTGCATCAGGCTATAGCTTCTCACATAAGAGTATTGTAAGGACTGGATGAACCTTTCAAGGTCATGAATGAAAAGAGACTGGCAAGAGTAACTGTCTGTGTTTATGGAACATGTGCTATGTGCTAGGGATTTTATCTGTATGGACTCATCCAATCTCCCAACAACCTTATGAGGTGGGTATATTTACTATGCCCGTTTGACGGATAAGAATACCGAGGCACAAAGAGGATGAGTATCTTGCCCAAGCACACACAGCTATCAAATGGAGCACCTTGGGTCTAAACCCAGCAGTCCGGTTCTAAAATTTGTCTTCTTGCCCACTATGCTTGGGATAGTCCTCCTAATAACCACACAATACTGACTGGGAAAGTGAAAGGGAGGAGAAAATGATTTTCATGTAAGGCAAAAGGTAAATGTATTGGGGAGTTTAAAAAAGGACAAATGATGCCCTGGCTGGTGTGGCTCAGTGGATTGAGTGCAAGCCTGTGAACCAAAGGATCACTGGTTCAATTCCCAGTCAGGGCACATGCCTGGGTTGCAGGCCAGGTCCCTGGTAGGAGGCATGTGAGAGGCAACCATACATTCCCCTCTCTTTTAAAATGAATTAAAAACCTTTTTTGAAAAGCCAAATAATAAATGCTTTAACTTTGTGAAATGATACAATTACATAGAGTATTATACACTGTATATATGGCTTTGTTTCCCTTATTTCTCTGATAAAATGCATATCTTTAAAGCATGTTTGGCTATAACTATGGTATTGAAAATTCCTATATTTACTTTGAATTATTTAATTAGTGTTTTATTTTTACTTACAAAAATTTAAAATGCCTGGTACATTCCTGAAAGCTTTTATTATGATGAGACATACCAAGAGCAAACTAGGTCTAACGCTGCCATGAAAGGCAGGGAGAAGTCAGGGTGAGCAGAATTCACCGGTGCAGACGTGTTTTCCAGTCTTCTCTGCTTCGTTGAAGCCAGGGCCAGGCTCTCCTTTTACTGGCAATGTGGTGCTGCTATACTCTGTATGAGCACTAGGTGGCACCAATGTCCCTTGAATAGACACTTTGCTGGGGCCTCCAGGTTGCTCCTCCTTTTCTATTCTTAAGAAGGTACTTACAGTCTGGACCTGCAACTGGAGGTCGTTCTTTTCCTGCAGCAGGGACACCATCTTCTCCTCCAGCTCCTTCCGGCGAGCCTCAGACCTGGTCAGTTCTTCCTTGGCCTTCTCGAAGTCTTCCTTCATGGTGGCTATCTCCCTCTCGGCCTCTGCGCTCTTCAGCAGTGGCTTGATCTTGAAGAACAGGTTCATCCAGGGCCAGTGCTTGACGTTCATGAATGAGCGGATGTTGTACTGGATGCAGAAGATGGACTCCCTGTACATTCATTAGGGTCAGCATGAATGAACCACAGCCAGGTCTTGTCTCCCTCCCCACGCAGCCTGTGGACCCCAGGGCCTGCACCATTCCCCTAGGTGGGAAGGAGTCACAGCCAAGCTGTGTAGATACTGTGGACTCCAGAATAGGTTCTGCAAAGGGGGGGGGGGGGCGGAGGAAACAGCACAGCAAAAGTTGGGAGGAGATGGAGGGCACAGGCCTTGTGTGGATCACCCATTCACCACCTTCCACCTCCCTACCCCACGGAAAGTACTCTGCCTGAGCATGCCAGTGCCCCCTAATTACCAGTGCAAGGAGCATTTTTTATTCCTGTTTTATTGGGTCCTTCTCCCACATTTGAGATGTTAACTCTCACCCTTTTGAAACTCCCCTTTGCCTTTGATTTCATGGTAAAACAGGTTTCTTGTTTCACGGTATTTTGCCATATGGGCAAAATACTCTTTATGCGTAAGTGGTGGTGTACACCCAGGAGCTGCCTCAGTCCCTGGGTCTCCCACACTCCTGCCCTCACTGAACTGACCTGCTTTCCTCATTTTGACTGTTGCCTCTATCTCAGTGACACCAACTCTGTCGCCTATTTGCCATTCTCTGCACCTTACTATCACACAGCTTCTGTGTACCTGAGAATTTATTTTCCTCTCCTTTGAGCTGACCCCTTCTTTGGGATATTTCAAATTTCTGTGCTGGCTTCCATTCACTTCACCAAGTTCTATGCCTGGGAGATGTTCTTGACTAATACATTTGGTGGCCCATATGGCAACGACAATGTTAGAGCTATACAGGGTATTAGAGCATCTGGGAGAATGGGCTTCCACCCAAATGCCCTGCTTCCTGAAATTCCCATGCCTAACCAGCCACCAATGCTGTTATTCCTTCTACTGAAATATGGGAGGAGTAAGACTGTTCTCTATTCCTTCAACCCACCCCTCCTCTCTTACCCACTGACTATTTCCTAAGTTAGGGCCTTGTCATTTATTATTTGGACTTCTGCCACAGCCTGGTCTTGGCCTCTCTTGTCCTATCAGTTCCACTCTCCTTATAGCTGCCAGACTGACTTCTCTGAGCTGCAAACCCAAATCTCTCACTTTCTCCTTACACACCTTCCACAGGTCCCCATTGACCAAATGATCCAATATGGGCTCACTCATATTGCTTCAAATATTGTGACCTGTTTGTCGGTCTCCCTCCCAGGCCATACTCTCGCAAGCCAGGCAAAACTTCTTTCAGAAAGTTCTTTCTTCTTATTGACCCTTTCATGCCAACCGCAACACCCAACAAGGCTGGGGACTGATTCTCAATAGTCCCCCGTTGTCCTGAATGTAACTCTGACATTGCATGGATCATGGGCATTGACATTAGCCATGCACATGAGTGCTTCCCACTGACCATGAGTCCCTGGAAGGCAGGGCTCCTATCCATAGCCCCAGGATCAAGCAGAGACTCCAGCACAGAATTCCTCCTCAGGAAATGAGCTCTGTCCAGGGTTCTGCCCAGTCCCCTCACCTCCTGGCTGACCTCGGAGGTCCCCCAAGTGGCCCTGCATGCTGAGGGGCTCTTTTCCTTGTGGGCACTGTAGCTATCTTTTCAATAGCAGCCATCTGCTGATCTGTTGGCCTGACTATGCTGGAATAATAATAAAAGCTACATTTTGAGGCAGCAGTGGGCCAACCATTGGCCAGTTAACAGCACACATTTAGCAGGATCCAGGCTTGCAGCAGAGGAGAATGGGAGGCCTGGGGACTGGAACCCTGTCCTGAAGGGCTTGTGTTCCAGCTGTGCCTGTGAACCCTGGAGGACAGCCAGAGAACAGCTACAGAGCACCAAATGTGACTAGGGCTTTGACTCCAGCCCCAGCTCTGGTTAAGTGGATAAACAAGTATGTTAATATCCCAAGACTAAAAGTGGAAGTGGTAATCAGTGCCCAAGCAGAAAGTCAGGGTAAGGTGGCAGGAGCAGGGAGTCCGCATCACCTCCTCTCCATCATCTTCTTGAACTCCACCCGCATCAGGTACCCTCGGCACAGGGCCTGTGTGTGCGTCATCAGAGTCACCAGCTTCTCATCCCTCATCTCCTCCAACAGTCCCAGGAGCCCAGCTTTGAAAAACACCTGCATTAAAGGAGACACAACCCTGCTCTGTTTCAGCAGGTGATCAGCCTGTCTCTGTCTGACTGCAGCCCTTGACTTTTACGCCCTGGATAGGGACTGGCAGCCACCTGGCTCCCAGGACTCAGCAGCTCTGGGGTCCTCAGCAGCTCCTCCTGTGTCTTGCTCCCAAGCATGTTCCAGGCCCCACCAACCCACATGGACAGATTCTGAAAGAGCTCACATATAGGGAGCAAAAGCAAGTCTGGAAAGTGACCTCAGAGCTTAATTGTGCCCAGATTAGGAGACATTCAGACTTCCACCTGCCTATCCTCTTTTCTCTCTGCCCATCCGAGAAGGCTGGTCCCACCTCAGGCCCATCCACCCGCTGCCCACAGAGGCCCCCACGATGTTCCAAGGAAGCAGGGTTCCCTTGGGGGCAGCAGGCTCCTCCCTGATGGGGTGGATGCTTCTGGTCCTGGTCCATCCCTTTTCGGCATGTGGAGTGTTGGGGTCAGGCCAGGATTGGAAGCTGGCCTTTGCCACTCACTATCCATGTGACCGTAAGTTTCTTACTTTCTGGGAAGCTACACTTTCTCATCCTACCAACAACCCTGTGAGGTCTGCATCACCATCAGGTTATTGAGGATCAATAAGATATGTACAGAGGATGTGTCCTGGGCTTGATGCACATGTGCTCAATAAGTAGCCCTTTTATGGGTTATAACAATTCTTCTCAAGTGCTCACTGTTCCTGGGATTCTTTCTGTGTTCTCCTCTCTCTGGGCCTCCTTCCTTGCCTTTAGTGTCTTTACTCTGTTGCCTTTAGGCCACCAAACTCCATTGCTTTCTTCTATGGCTGGTGGGGCTCTGGCTGCCAATTAAGCCTCTAGACTCTTAAAAACCAGCACAGAGACAGAACCCTCTGCACCCAGTCACAGGGCTCCGTCCACCTGGGCTACAGGCCAAGGGGTAGTCAGGTTGACTAGATGGGGAAGGAGACCCCTTTCTTCCACTCAGCTAACAAGTAGCCCAGGGCTGTGGTTACACAGGGTGGGGAGGGGGTGTGGGGAGAAGTGAGTGTCCCAGCTCCACCTGTTCTCACCTTGGTATGACCAAACTTGAACTGATCCCGGTCCACGTCGATAGAGTTCAGAAGCTTCTCAGAAGCATTTTTACTGTCAATAAACTGCCCTTCTGGGATGGCACTAGCATTGAGGATCCGGTACCTGAGGAGGGAGGACAGCAGGTCAGTTCCGGGACTGCTGGCAGGGGCAGCCAGTCAGTGAGGCCTCAGAGAACTGCATCTGCTCCCACTGCTCAGCCCAGCATTCTCAGCGCCCTGCGAGGACCCTGGCCAGCAAGGCCGTGGGTAAGGCTGGAATGGGAGGAGGTGGTCCATTGTGCCTGGGATGGGAGTGGGAGGCTGAAGGCAGATTTCAGAGAGCCACTGCACCATGGGTGACAAGAGTCTGCCAGCTGTTGGCCCGGCACACAGGAGGCTGAGGCGACACCTGGCCCCCCCAGAGGGAGCCCTGCCCTGGGAGGTATGTCAGGCCTCACACCTACTTAGGTCCCCTCAGCAGCCTGGAAGTGTGGACTAGGGTGGTGGTTTCAGCAAAGGGATGAAATTCCCTGACTGGATTCACACCTTAAGAGAGGCCCCATACCTGAGACCAGGCCTTCTAGAACCTTCTCTTTTTCCAGCCTTAGGAGGAAATGGAATATTGTACAACTGGTCTTGCAGAAGGGGAATCTAGAGATGATTCTAGACAAGCAGGCTGTGGCAGGAGGGAGAAACAACAGGAGGAAACCCTGCCGAGTGTATGGCAGGAATTTTGCTTTCAGGGAAAATGTTTTTGTTTTGTTTTATTTTAAAGCTTTTATTTACTTACTTTTAGAGAGAGGAGAAGGGAAAGAGAAAGAGAGAAACATCAATGTAAGAGAGAAACATTGATAGGTTGCCTCCAGTATGTACCCCAAGTGGGAACCAAACCTGCAGTGCAGGCCTGTACCCTGACTGAGAATTGAAGCAGCAACCTTTTGCTTTGCAGAATGGTACCCAACCAACTGAGCCATACTGGTCCTGGCTTTTCCCCCCCTTAACAGAACCTGAAATCAACTGTGCCCAGCAGACCTTTGGAAGGACCTTCTCCTTCCTCCACTCTGGATGCAGCCTGGACTTGTTGGTCCAGATGGTAGCTGAAAGGAGTTGGACTAGAGCAGTGGGTCTCAGCGGGGATGGGGGAGCATTTTGTCTCCCCAGGAACATTTAACAATGTCTGGAGACATTTTTGATTTTCACAGCTTTTGGGTTTGCTACTGGCATCTGTGGGTAGAGACCAGGGATGCTGCCCAAATCCTACAATGCACAAGCAGCCCTGCAATAAAGGATTATCCAGCAAAACTTTGATCTAGAGTCTCAACCAGGCTACACGGTCTGGGCTCTGACCTTGAAGCCACTTTGGGCCAGCTGGGCAGAAGATCACTCCTCTACCCCAGTCCAAGATGGAGCCTATGGACACCCTGGGGTGAGCCTACCACACACCCAACCCAAGGAGCACTTCTGGGGAAGTCCAAAGGTACCTTCAAAAGCCAGATGCAAAGATGAGACAACCTACCGCTGTTTGAAGTCAGCATAAAGGATTCGGCTGGGGAACCCTTTCCTGCAGATCCGGATGCCCTCAAGGACCCCATTGCAGCGCAGCTGGTGCATGACCAAATGGTGGTCCATCATGCCTGGGAAGAGAGCATCCCGGAGACAGGTCAACGGCTTTTTCATTGCTTTCCTTGATGGTCTGGGCACCATGAGACACTCTGGCACACACAGACTTGAGTGGAAAGGGTTTGGGCTAGCTGTAGGGTTGGCAGTGGCTGGAGCCTGCCTTCAGTCTCCGTAGATATAATCCCAACCTCTTGGGTGGACTCCAGCATCCCACCACCATGGAAGTGAGAGCCAAATATCAAATATTGATCTTTACATGGTCACAGTCCTTGGCTCTGTAGCTAGGCTCCAAGGGAGGGTAGAGTGAGTGTGGAACACCCTTTGGGCTTCCCATTAGATAACTTGAGATGCCCTTCTGCCTCTACTCAAGGACAGGGATGTCAAATTTGCAGGCTGTGCCTTTAATGAGAAAAGAGAAACAGGGAGAATAAGGATGGCTGTGGCAGGGGGCGTTAGGGGGTTGAATTCAGGGCAGTCATCTGTTGATCACTGAGCACCTGCTCTGGAAGGCAAGGTAGGGCACCAAGGCAGGGGTGCAAGAAGAGGAGCCAGGGGGACAAGACCCTGTGGGAAAGCAACATGGTCACTCTTGGTGACAGACTGGGTCAGGTACATATCAGACAGGGACCCAGAAAATCCTGTCTTGGGACTATGTGAGGGCTCAGAGGAGAGGTACTATGGCTACATGATGACTTTTTAGTGTGAGCACCTTACGTTTCTGGGGAGGGGTTAAAGCTGGTTTTGACTTAACCTTATGGAAACTTCTAGAATGCTCACAAGTTCCCTAGCTGCCATGAGGAGAGATGATTTATACAAATTTTGAGATTCTGTTGGAACTGCACTACTGTCCGATCCAGAAGTTTGGGGCCACAAGTGGCTATTTAAATTGAGATTCATTCAGATAAAAGATGGTATATAACTAGAGGCTATCTCACTGGACAGCTCAGATATAGAACATCTCCATCATTCCTGCAAGTTCTGGTGAATAGTGATTCTCTAGAAGAAGAAGTGGGTAAGAGCAGGGAGAAAATGTATCAGAAATTCAGAGAATCTCTATTATGAGAGTACCTTAGGAATCATCTAGTTCAAGTCCCATTATTTCTCAGATGAGAATTCTGAGGCGTTCGGATCCCTGCTGGAGTATTTACTAGCCATGGGAACTTGTACGTTTCATGCCACAATGTCCTCATTTGTAAAATAGGGATAATGACAGTATCCACTTCCTCAGGCCGTTGTGGGGATTGCATTCATATGAGTGGAGATCTTCAAGTGGCCCCTGATGCACAGTAAGGGGTGCATTAGACACTTGCTGCTCCTCTTTGTGGTGCTCTGGGCTGGATTAAATACATGGCGAGGCCGCCATCAGCACGAGAGCTGAGAGCGGATAGAAAATGTGTAGCAGACAACTGACCTTTTCAGAGACAGAAGAAACCTTAGACTATCATTTTATGATGGGGAGACCAGAGTGCCATTTGGCTTGCCAAATGCATCCACTCAGGGGTGACTTCAAGTTCCCACAAATCCATTCTGTAACATGGAGGGGTGTGAGGGAGGCTGAGTGCAGAGAGGTGAAGTGCCTTCCAGGGTCATCACAGAGCTGAGGCTGGACTCCTGTCCCTCCCAGGTCCCTCCTCTGGGTGCAGTCTCAGAATTCTTTCCTTTTGTCCCTCTCCACCCAGGCTGAGACAGTTTGTAGAAGGCCCACAAGAAAAATCTTCCTTTGCTTTTGTACCAACATGCAGAACTTCTACAAAGTTCCCCAGGCGATTGCTTCACCTTTCTCTTGTTGTATTTGCTGCAGGACTTTCTTCCTCTCTATTCTCCCTTTATTTACCACTTCCATCCCACTCCTTTCTCCAGCCATTTTGGCTTTCACAGGTGGTTGTACCTATCCTGGCTTTTATTCTCTGTATTTTATGATGCTTTGACACCTTGGGGTTTGCTGGCCTGGGAGAGACTGCCCATCTCAGAGCTAGCCCTTTCCTAGAGATAGAGATTTCTCCCCTGCAGATACACAATTCATGTGCAACCCAACCAATCCAGAGCCCATCACCCCCAGTCGCTACCTGTATCATCAAGCTGTCCCACCAGGGCCAATATTCCCAAGCCCTGATCTCCCTAGGGCATGGCCAGTTGCCAGACCAGGGAACACAGCTTCTACCACCTAGAAGCAGAGGAGAATGGGAGGCCTGGGGACTGGAACCCTGTCCTGAAAGGCTTGTGTTCCAGCTGTGCCCATGAACCCTGGAGGACAGCCAGAGAACAGCTACAGAGCACCAAATGTGACTAGGGCTTTGGCTCCAGCCCCAGCTCTGGGTACCCTGGGGTGAGGCATTGAAGCTGCCTAGTCCCAGTTCCCTCTTCTAGAAAATGAGCAGCCCCACCAGCTGCTCTTGTACATTAGCGTGTTAGTCTATTCCCAGAAACCAGAAAGAAAACAGAGAGTGCAAGAGCAGAGGAGATGCAAAGTGGGGAGGTAGGGACAGAGAGTTTGCCAAAATTTACCTTCTAAAAGAAGGAGTGAACCAATGGATTACCAAAACCTCTGGGGCCCTGGAGGCACAGTGTGGATCTACAGAGGTTCAGCCCATCCTCCTGTCACCTGGCACTTGCAGGCCATGTGCCATATACAAGAGTCATGCCACATGTGTGTTTGACTTATACAAATACGTGTTCTACAGCAATAATGGAGACTGATATTCTTTATGGCAGAACACCCCCATCCAAGCCAACCATTTCATCTGGCACTTAACCAAATGAGTGTCTCTGTTCCCTCCCTGGAGGGGACCTGGCTGCGCTGGGCTCCTGGGCAGGACACTGTCTGCCCCAGACATGAAGCGCCAAGATAGCGTGGTGCATTTTGCCTTTAGCTTAGACTTAGAACCAACTTTCATGGAAAATAAACTCCACTAAATATAGTGGACCAGGTTATTTGGGGCCTTAAAGTTTCTGGTTTTAAGTGATAGTAATGATAGCAATTCCTGTATTATTATTATTATACATAATATTATTCTCATAATTATAATTACTCATAATTTTATTATAATGATAATAATCGACATTTGGTAATAATTGACAATGATAATAAGCCAACGTTTATAAAATGTTCACACACAGCCTTGTTTTAAGTACTTAACTTGTATTCATTCATTTAATTTCCACAAACCTCTATAGCAAGTTAAATGCGTTAATGTTTACAAAGTGAGTGCACTTTTATAAGCGCTCATTAAATAAATAAGTGAATGAATAACTAAATGAATGAATGAACACAAATTTTCTTCTTGCTTATAGAACAGAAAGTTAAAGTCCTTGGCTCGGGGTCCCATGGGTAGTAGTAGGTGGAGCCGGAATTTCTCTCCCCCACCCTTTAGTTCTGCTCACCTGTAAGGTTGCCAAAGCAGGCATTCCCTCAGGGGCCTGCAACCCATGTCCGAGGTAGGATGGCCTGACTGGGGAGTGAGCTGCTCTGTAGCCATAGCTCTATATGACAGTTTGTTTTGCTCTTTGTGAAAAATGACCCCAAAACACAGCTATACAGTAAGAGTATTTATGAATCCAGGATGGGGTGGTGGCTAAAGGCCTACTGTACTGCATAGCATTCCATGTGCCTGTGGTCTCATCTTCAGTTTTCTCATCTGTAAAATGAGGTCATTACACTTGTCTTACAGAGAACTGTTGTCAGTAGTACAGACAATAGAATAGTGACTGATGTGCAGTCTAAACTTGGAAAACAGTTGCTACTGATGCTGTTTTTATTATGGAATACCTAAGATGATTATTTACCAGTTCTAGTGGTTCTTCATGTTGGGGGAACAGGAACTGGAGCCCTTTAAGAACTGTATGAAGGTGATGGATTTAATGTGTCCATGAATGTATACACAATATTGTGGATATGATCTCACAGGAGTGCCAGGTAAACCACGTTAGATATCCAGTTGAATTTGAATTTCAGATAAGCAGCAAATAATTTTTTTAGAATAAGTATATCCACAAATATTGCACAAGTCATACTTACACTAAGACATTTTTCATTATCTGAATTCAAATTTAGCAGGTTGCCTGGTATTTTTATTGTGCAACCTGGCAACTCTGTTTCATAGACTACCTACCGAGGGGACAAAGACCAGGCAGCTTTCCTCAGGGAGACACACATGTGTGTGAACACACACATACACGAATGCATGTGAGTGCGCACACATAGAATTTTGCACATTTCAGTAGTTCTGTTCAGATAGATCCTCACTCACCAGGAGTCTTTGTTTCATTGGGAATCAGACATCTCACAAAGTGAGGATGAGTGCTCCTCAGGTTGGTCATCAATTTGTTTAAATTTTCCTGGGACACAAACCAGAACAAGCACATTTACCTTAGGAAAGTTCTTTCACTGGGCAAAAAAGACAACCAAAGGTGGAAGGTGCCAAAACACAAACCCTGAACACTGCCGACACAGTCTGGAAGGAGGAGCCCTTCTTCTTACCGCCTTTCTTGCTGCTGCTGGAGTCACCTAAAGACAGACACAGACTGTGTCAGAGGCAGCTCTGAGGCATCACTTCTGGCAGCCCTGGAAGTCTTGGTTTACTCTTTTCCCCTTTTTATTTTACTGTTTATGCTGTTACAATTGTCCCTACTTTTTCCCCATTTGCCCCCTTCCACCCATCCCCACCCCACCAGGCAATCTGTATCCCTTGTCCATGACCATGGCTCATGCAAATATGTTTTTTGGCTGAGGGTTTTTATTTGTTTTGTTTTTTTAATGTGCCTTCGAACTACTTAGATTTGGGAATGCACATCTCTATCACTGAGGGAATGGGGTAGGGTGGGATGGAGGAAGCATTTAACTGGGAGAATAAATTAGATTCTAGTATCCAAGGAGCATCTTTTTCCTTTATAAATCAGATGTGAAGTTCAAGCAAGTATTTGGCAAGACTGAGACATTCCTCTTGATGGGAAAGTAAATGAGAATAATACAACTGAAAATTCTTAAGACTAGTCCACAAGTCATCTCTTTTTCTTTTCTAAAAAAAAAGTTAACTTAATTTGGGGTCAGTGGCATTGGGTCTGCTTCTTCTGACTGTCTCAATGTCAGATTTAGTGTCTGACACACAATCAAGATTTGGTACTGTGGGAAATGTTATGCCTTAGTTTCCCCCATACCCCTCTCACTCCACTCTTGTCCCCAGGGGCCACTGTGACTCTGAGTTTGGGAAAAGGGAAGAGAGGCAGGAAAGCCACTTCCACAGATCCACACACACAGGGCCTTGTAGTTAGAGTCCTGAGGTTATCTCTAAGTGAGGTTGCAGAGAACCCTGATTAGGTTAAAAGAAGATGGTGTTATTGTTTAAACTTGTATCCATTGTTTATATCCCACTGCTCAAAGTATACTAGACATCAATTTTTAAAAATGGTCTAATTATAGAATGAATTGTTATATTGCATATATTTTCAAAATAAAAATATATATTTGTCAAAGTTGTGCATTTAAGATAATCCATTATTTTTAAACCCTATTTTGGCCATTACTTAAAAATATATATATGAATAACCTTAAAAAGTGATACTGGCTTATATAGACACTTTGGAAAACTGTCTGGAAGTTCTTCAAGAAAGTTATACATAGAGCTATCATATGACTTAGTGATTCTACTCCTAAGTATATACCCCGGAGAACTGACAACATATTTACACATAGAAACTTGTATGTAAGTGGTGAAGGCAGCATTATTTACAATAGCCAAGAAGACAAGCCAAATGTCCATCAACTGGTGAGTAGATGGACAAAATGTATAACATATGTACAAAGGGATATTATTCATCTATAAAAAGAAGTAAAGTACTGATACATACCACAACATGAACCTTGAAAACATTAGGCTAAGTGAAAGCAGCCAAGCACAAAAGACCATCCAGTGCATGACTTCATTTATGTAAAATGTCCAGAGTAGACAAAGCCATCGAGAGAGAAAGTAGATTAGTCATTGTTAGGGGTTGGGTGAGGGGTGAGTGAGAAGTGACTGCTAATAGGTTGCAAAGGTGATGAAAATTTCTTGAATTAGACAACTGTGATGGTTTTACAACCCTGTAAGCATATTAAAACCACCAAATTATTGAAAGGATGAATTTTATGGTATATGAGTAATATCTCAATTAAAAACTGTTAAAGAATGTAGCACTGGCTCTCACATCCACTGAGAGGATTGGTTTCATTCTACAGAACCATCTCTTAAGGAAGAGGATGAACAGGAGTAAGAAAAACGGGCATTAGAAATGGACAAATAAGGCAAGCTCAACTGGAAGCTTGTGTTGACTACTGATTCCTTATAAGCAGCTTTGGGTTATGAGTAATTATGCAGAGATTTCCAATGGTTAAGAAAAAGAAGAATTTCACCTGCTTCTGCACCAGCATAGTTGGAAAAAAGGAAGGACAGCAGCTTTAGCGATGACTTCTGGTACAGCCCGACCACTGTCTCATTCAGGGGGTCCTTGTTCTTGTCAAGCCAGCCGGCAATGTTGTAGTCCACAGTGCCTGCATAGTGCACCAGCGAGAAGTGGGCCTCAGCCTTGCCTTTGACAGCCTTGGGCTTCTGGAAGTTGTTGGACTTGCCCAGGTGCTGGTCATACAGCTTGTTCTTGAGGGAGGTGTCTGTGGCCTTGGGGAACATGCACTCCTCTTCCAGGATGGAGAAGATGCCCATAGGCTAGAAGGAGCATGACAGGCTATACCTCAGTATTTGATGCTAGTATATTCCAATGACTCCATTGTCTGCAGGAGTCAAAGATGACCTCTTTGGTGCTGTCGCTCTGTTACTAGGAGCACTGGTCTGTAAGTGCTGAGAGAGCAAGGCTCTTGGCCTGTTTGGTGCAATGATGGAATAGTGCTAGACATATAGTAGGTGCTTAATTAATATTTGTTGAACAAAAGTACACAGAATGAAATTATGTGTATATAAATGTAGTTTGCTTTTAGCAATAGCTTTACAAAAACTGTAGCTGTGTACATAGATACAAAGTAATCTGAGGGGGGACCCCCCCAAAGTGGAATTATGTGCTGGAGGGCAGGTCCCTTGTAGTACAGGCTTCCCCTGCTAGGTTAGTGTTCTAGGAACCCATCTGTATCAGTGCATCAGCTGGCATTATTGTGACAGGCTGCATTCAGCTTAAGTAAATTTTTTTGACAAATCTTTCAAGTGTTTGCCCATTTCATGATGGGTGATTTATGAGTGCACCTGCCCACACCATGCTCAGCGTTCAGCAATTTTTGACAAAAACATCATGACCTCTGTGTCCCACCCTCCCTATTCACCTGATCTTGCCCTGAGCAACTTTTTTTTTTTTGTTTTCCCAAATGAAAAAAGGCCTCAAAGGGAAACATTTTGCCAATGTGGAAGAGGTGAAACAAAAAATGGCAGAAGCACTAAAAAGCATCAAAACCAACAAGTTCAAAAACTGTTTTGAGCAGTGGAAAAAACATCTCAATAGGGGTATTGCATCAAATGGAGAGTACTTTGAAGGTGACTACAATTTAAACATGTAAGAATAAATACACAACTTTTTATAAATAAATTTTTTTTGGATCCCCCTTATATAAGTAATATTTTAAACAATCATATCTGAATTTCTTAGTAGTCACTTCCTTCCAACATGACCAGTACTCAAAACACTACGGAATTCCTTTTGTAAAGTTAAATGTTATCTGCTGTTTTCATAGTGACATTCCAAGGGCCCCACTGCCCCACAGTCCATGGGTCTTTGGACAAGCCAGAGAGGTATGACATGCCACAGTCCCTGTTGGACTCCCCATCACATTCTTGGGGATAACTGAGCCCTGGGATCTTAACCACCCATGCACCTCTCTAGGTGTCTGAACAGGTTCTGGGTGCTTTCTAGACACTTAGGCTTTGTACAGGAGGGGACCTGATTCTCTGAGGGCTCACAGCCTGGCAGTGAGTGGAGAGGGGCAGCAATATATTAGCAGGAAAGAGAGCAAAGAGGTTATAGTCCCAACTAAAGAGCATCCATCCCTGGGGAGCGCAATGACTTCTTTACCTTCTCTATGAGCTCAATGCAGGCGGCCAGGTCCATCCCGAAGTCAATGAACTCCCACTCGATGCCTTCCTTCTTGTACTCCTCCTGCTCCAGCACGAACATGTGGTGGTTGAAAAACTGTTGCAGTTTCTCGTTGGTGAAGTTGATGCACAGCTGCTCCAGGCTGTTGAACTGATTATTTCAAATAAAAAGCAGCTTGAGTGAGTTTGGAAAATTCAGTGGGAATTCAGCAAAGCAGACATAAACTGGAAGGGCCTTTTTAGGCCAGTCATTTACCCAAACAACTCACGTCAAAGATCTCAAAGCCAGCAATGTCCAAGACCCCAATGAAGTACTGCCTGGGCTGCTTGGTGTCCAACTGCTGGTTGATGCGGGTGACCATCCACAGGAACATCTTCTCATAGACAGCTTTGGCCAGAGCACCCACCGCATTGATCACCTTGAGGAAGGATCACGCACTCAACCCTCAAATTACTGTTTTTATGGTTGTATTCAGTTGAAACATACTAAATTGATGTCTTGAAGATTAAAAGGAGCTGGAAACTGACAATTTCATATAGTTCAACTGAATATTAAATAGTTCTTGAGTCTGATCATGTTTACCCTTTTCTGAGAACTATCCCATTTTATAAAGATAGTTTTCTAACAACCATGGTTGTAATACATAACACTAGCCCCTGGCCACACTTAATTGAACCAGACATTCATGTCTGTTCCAAGTTGGGTTAAAGAGCTCTCTCCTGAGAATCTGAAATTGAGATGAAAAACCACTGGTCTCAGTCTCAGGGTGAGGCTAAAACCAGGAGACATAAAGCTGGGAGCTATGGGGTGGCCGTCCACCGGAGAGGTGGAGAAAATTCATCTGCCAGTGAAGTCACAACAGAAAAGAAGAGCAAAGACATCCCTTGGAACCCCACAGAAGGAGCCTAGAGAGGGTGCCTGGCTGCAGACGGCTCTTCAGTTCCTGGCTCCAGGCCCTCGTGACACCCAATGGGCAGTCCTTGATTTGCATCTCTTGATTTTACCCTTGAAGCCTAAGAATGAATTCCCCCTTAATGTTGAAGCCAGTTTCATATGTATTTCTGCTACCCAGAACCAAACAACTTTAAGATGATGGTTAAAATAGCAAAATAACCGAGTCATCTAGATTCAGAACATCTCCGTTACCTGCTGGACATTTTGCCCTTTGGTGACATATTCGTTCCCGACCTTCACCCGCGGACAGCACAGGCCTTTCAGCATTTCTGCAGAATTCAGACCCATCAGGTATCCAACTTTGTCAGCCACTGGAGGAAGAGGGAAATGGCAACACAAAAACAGCAGCTGCTAAAGTGTCCAGCCAGGCCCTGGCTCCTCCCAGAAACATCTCTATAACCCTACTTGATGATTTTATATTCTCTTATGTGCACCAGGCCCAGACTTGTCCCATGAAGCTTAAAATCCAAAGTCCAGAGCTCTAGGTTTAAAAAAATTTTCCATTGGCCTTCCAGATGCAACCTTTAATGATAGGCTGATATTTAAATCACTGATCTACTGATATTTACATTTTATTTCAAAATATGGTAACATAGACTTACTGGAGTCTGATAATACAACGAAATGTTAAGCACCTTTCTAATGTGTGCATGACACACTGTACTAAAAGCTGAGAGAAAAGTACAAAACCTTAACCCAGTTTTTAAGTGTCTGAAGACGGTCCAAAGTAGTTGACTATTGGCAATTTGTAGTTCATTGGGAGTGCAGTTAACTTCGGGGTGAACCTGGCTCTTGACATCATGCTCATCAAAAGGTAGAGAAATACTGCTCCCCAGGGACAGCTCCTCCTTGGTTGACACTATCACTTCATTGCCAATTAGGGACACAAGTTAATAAAAACCCAGGGCAGCACTTAAGTAGTTATTAAGTGTTAAGTACTTAGTAAGAGGCTGACTGCACGCTTTCCTCCTTGCTCACACTACCCTTTTTTCCTGCTGTGTGCATTTTGGCAGATGGTAACATTATTCTTTTAGTCACTTAAACTTGAAAGCGTGAGGTGATTGTATCCTTCCTCCTCACCTCTGGCATGCCTGTATCAGACAGGCACCACATCCTGCTCATTTCACCTTCAAAATAGCTGGTCTTGCCCTTGTTCCCAAGAGTTGCGGAACAGTATGGTGACAGAGAGCCTGGGCTGTAGAGTCGGGCTGCTGGGGTTCAGGTTTTGTTTGTGCTTCCTTATACCTCAGTTTTGCCATTTGTGAACTGGGGGATGGTGACAACACCCCAATGGTTGGGTTGCAGTGAAGGGGCCTGGTGCAGTGAGCACTCAGTGTGAGTTCACTGGGATGGGTGCCATCATCAGAGGACTTCAGGCCCCAGCTGTAGCCCCCACTTTCCCCTTTTCCAGGCCCTTCCTGATCCTGAATACTGAGCACACGGCCACCAGGGCCAGAAGGAGCTTGGGTCCCTTCTATAATATATGTCAATATGGTCTGTTCTTGTGGAGGAGCCTGACACTTTTTTTCAAGGTTCCACAGTCTTGGTGAGTCTGACTGCTTACAGATTAATTCCAGGTTGTCACATATATGTCCCTGCTGCTTAGAGCAACCATGGCTTCTGGTGCCTACCACATACATTCTAAACCACTTATCCTGGCACTCAACACCTTCCCAAATGGATGCCAAAACCATCACTTTTTATTCTCATCTCTTATAGATCCAGGACACATACCCTCTCCTGTAGCTGGCGTGATCACTGTTGCTTCTCAATCCCCATCACACTCCCTCCTCTGCACCCTGTCTCACGGCATTTCCTTCTGACTAAACAGCCCTCTTACCCTCACCTTTCAGAGCCCTACCCTCTTTTCAGAGTCCGTGTCAACACCCTGCTCCCCCAGGAGGCCTTCCCTGACTACCCCGATCAGAAGTGTTTCCTGCTCTGACACTCTGAGTTTCTCTCCTGGTTCCTAGCATGGACTCCATCATGACGGCAGGATTCCAAGATAATGCCCAAGATTTGCACCCCCTGGTGTACATTCCCCACATAATCCCCTCCTTTGCTTGTGGATAAAACCTGTGAATGTGACAGGATATTACTCCTTGGATGAGGTTACGAATCAGCTGACTTTGAGTTAATTAAAAGAGAGATTTATCTTGGGTGAAACTACCCTACTTAGGTGGATCTTTATGGGCAGTGATAAAGTCATACCTATATTTTTGGCCTTTAATTCAAGGCTATTGTTCCCTTCTGTTCACCTGGGGTTTAATACACACTGCATTTAAGACATGATGATGCATGAGCAGGGGCATGTGGTAGGTGGGTTCTGCTGCTGTCATCCCCTCCCACTGCCCTCTGCTCTGTTTGCTGGCCTCTTGGGGATGAGGCAGAGGGGAATGGTGAGATCATCCATATGAGAGTCATGGGCAGGAACATTTGTACACAAATGTTCAGGGTCAAGTTCAACAAATGTCAGAGTAGAAGGGAAAGAGATGGGAGGGTGACACTTAGCTGCCACCTTGCTAAAGTCTTTGTCTTAGGTCTATCCAGGTGATTAGGAAAGCATTCTGGGTATTGATCATGACATGCACAGAGAGAAAGTTAAGTTCACTTAACCAGAGCCTCTCATAAACATCCACCTTAAAATAATAGGTAAACTGTGATGGGGAGAGATAGCAGGGTGGGTGATGATTATTCATGTAAGAGAATTACACTTTTCATTTTCCAAGGATTCTCCACTACAGGATTCCTTGACTGAGTGAATAAATTTCCCCAGTATGTGTACAGTGAGCTTCGGACAATTCAAATTCAATTTGTACAATTTTTGAAGAGCAGCTCTTAAGATGAACAAAAAGTTTATCTCACACATGAACACAGGTGAAGGATCAAATCCCAGTCCCCTCCCCAGGTGCGGTGGGTTACCTTCAGTGCCGTCTGGCTCTGCCTGCTCCTCCCGCTGTTTCTGCTTGAACTTCATGTTTCCGTAGTGCATCACGGCACCTGTAAGCTTATAGATCCCAACCTTCTCCTCAGAGCTGAAGCCCAGGATGTCAATGGCATTCTTGGAATTAAAAAAGCACAGCATCACAGTAGGACTCAGGGATCCAAATGCAGCTTCCCCCTGGCAAAGCCCTCACCCTTTTGTACAGCATGTGATCTGCCCGAATAAGTGGATGACAAGTGGGTGATAGTTAGTTAGGAATTAAAACTATTTCTTTAATTTAACATATTTGTGTGGGTGGGTGGAGGTTATGGGAAGAAAATGTAAATAACTGTTTTCTTTCATTTACTAAGAACTGACTTAAATCCTTTTCCACTGTACATAGATTTGGGAAATATGTTTTGGATGAGGCCAGTAGGAGCCCATTGTGTGATACAGGGAGAAGGAAGTCTCATGGATAGGTCTGAGAATTAGTGTCCAATAGCTTGAGAGCTTGGCATTGTGATGCAGGAATTCCAGTAATGTTCCGAATCAAGACAGTGTGGCATCATGGCATTATTAGAACTGGAAGGGAAGATCGATAAAGAGAACACCCTCATTTTCTGAATGGAAAAGAACCACCTTCTGCAGAGCCTGTCCCTGTATTAAGCATGGAGTCAGGTACCATACATGTGTTATCTCATTAAGTCCCTGTGAAAACCTTGTAGGTATATGGATTTTTCTAAATTTCCAGGTGAAGAATAGAGGTTCCAAGAATGGTAAATATCTGCCCCAAGTCATATAGACAGGATGTGATACGACTGGGACTGGGGATAGCATGGGGTCACTTCAAAGCTTATAGCAGTAATTCTAAGCTTAAATAAGTAAGTAAACACAATGCTTACATCCGTCGCCAACAATTCTTCACTGTCATCGATGCTGGCCACAGTGACCTCTCCTTGGCTCACAAAGGGGAAGTCAAAGGGATTGGTTGTGATCAGAAGCATGTCTGCAAAACACGAAGGTCCCTTTAGCCTCTCAGGCACGACTTACTCTGGTGTTTTTCAATGTGACTGATTTGGAAGATGAGAACAATATTCTAAGAACTTACCAATTAGTTCTGGCTTCTTGTTTGACATGATTTGGTAAAAAATATGATAGCTTCTCTCACTGGATAACTGAAATGTCACTCTGGATTTTTCTAAGAGATCTAAGGTAACAAAAATAATGTGATTTTTGGTTCCTGAGAGATGGCTGTGTGGCTGAATATGAAGGTACCAAATAGAGTGTTTAGACTCACAGGTTTCAATGTCTGCTGATGCCAGTTTTCCTGTGGCTCCAAAATGAATCCGAATGAACTTCCCCTGTCCAATGGCAGGTAGACAAACACCATAATTATTTTATTTCAATGGTATTGGGGCTAGCCTCTGTTAGGTGTTACCACAGAGGGGTGGGAAGTGTAGGGTCAGGGAAGAAGGAATGCTGGAAGCATGAGGGCTTCCTTTCCCTCTGTTTGCCTGGTACCCAGAGTCCTGAGCCCAGGCCAGACAAGGCTCAGGTAGCTCTACCCAAAGTACCTGGCCTTGTGCCTATAGTGCTGGGGATCCCAAAGCCTTCTTTTCCAGCTCTCTGCTTGTTACCACCTCCCTTCAGACTTCCTGGTTTATCCTACTCTCATGTACCTGGATTCTCAAACTCCTTTTTTTAAATTTAGTTTTCATTGAATTTATTGGGATGACGTTGGTTAATAAAATTAGGTTTCCAGTGTACATTTCTTTAATACACCATCTGTATGTTTACCACCTTAAGTCTCCTTCCATCACCATTTATTCCTTCCCTTTACCCTCTTCTACCCCTTTCCTTCTAGTAATCACCATAGTGTTGTCTGTGTCTATGAGTTTTTTGCTTAATCCCTTCACTTTTTCACCCAGCCACCACCAAACTCCTCCCTTCTGACAGCTGTCTGTCTGTTCTCTGTCTCTATGAGTCTGTTTCTCTTTTGTTTATTTGCTTATTTTGTTATTAGATTCCACATTTAAGTGAAATCAAATGGTATTAGTCTTTCTCTGACTGGCTTATTTCACTTAGCATGATACTCCCTAGGTCCATCCATGCTGTCACAACAAAAGGTCATATTTCCTTCTTTTTTATGGCTGAATAGTATTCCATTGTGTAAATGTACCACAGCTTTTTTATCCACTCATCTACTGATGGGCACTTGAGCTGCTCCCAAATCTTGGCAGTTGTAAATAGCACTGCAATGCACATAAAGGTGCATATATTCATTTAAACTAATGTTTCAGGTTTCTTCGAATGTATTCCCAGAAGTGAAATTGCTGGGTCATAAGGCAGTTCCATTTTTAACTTTTTGAGGAAATTCCATACTACAGTGGCTGCCAGTCTTCATTCCTACCAGCAGTGCATGAGGGTCCCCTTTTCTCTACATCTTCACCAATACTTGCTGTTTGTTGATTTATTGATGAGAGCTACTCTGGCAGGTGTGAGGTGATATCTCATTGTGGTTTAGTTTGTATTTCTCTGATGATTAGGGATGTTGAGCATCTTTTCATATATCTATTGGCCATCTGTCTTCTTTGGAGAAGTGTCTGTTCAGGTCCTTTGCCTGCTTTTTAATTGGATTGCTTGTTTTTCTTGAGTTGTATATGTTCTTTACAAATTTTGGATATTAACTCCTTATCAGATGTATCATTGGTGAATGTGTTCTCCCATTCAGTGGGTTGTCTTTTTATTTTGTTGATGATTTCTTTTACTGTGCAAAAATCTTTTAGTTTGATGTAGTCCCATTTGTTTATTTTTTCTTTTGGAGACATATCAGAAAAAAATATTGCTATGAGAAATGTCTAAGATTTTACTGTTTATGTTTTGTTATAGGATTTTATGGTTTTGAGTCACACATTTAAGTCTTTAATGCATTTTGAGTTTATTCTTTTGTATGGTGTAAGAAGGTGGTGTAGTTTCATTTTTTTTGCATGTATCTGTCCAATTTCCTCAACACCATTTATTGAAAAAATTGTCTTTAGCCCATTGTATGTTCTTGCCACCTTTGTCAAATGTTAATTGACCACAAAGGTGTGAGTTGATTTCTGGGCTCTCTATTTGATTCTGTTGATCTATATATCTGTTTTTATGCTGTTTTGTAACAGTACCATGCTGTTTTGATTACTATGGCCTTATAGTATAGTTTGATATAAAGTAGCATGTTACCTCCAACTTTGTTCTCCTTTCTAAAGCCTGTTGAGGCTATTTGGGGTCTTTTTTGTAGTTCCATATAAAATTTTGGAATATTTGTTCTAGTTCTGTGAAATACACGATTGGTAACCTGATAGGAATTGTACTGAATCTATAGATTGCTTTGAATACTATGAACATTTTAATAATGTTAATTCTTTCTACTCATGAACACAGATTTCCACTCATTTGTATCTTCTTTAATTTCTTTCTTCAGTGTATTATAATTTTCTGAGTACAGGCCTTTTATATCCTTGGTTAAAGTTTCAAACTCTTCATAACATCTTTGACAGCCTGGTTGGATCATCTGTCTGACTTCGACTTCTTCTTCTCCTTCTCCTCCTCCTCCTCCTCCTCCTCCTCCTCCTCCTCCTCCTTCTTCTTCTTCTTCTTCTTCTTCTTCTTCTGCCTCTGGCTGTTTATTCTGAGATTTCTTGCCTCAGTTTTCCTTACTGCTTCCTACAGGCAAACCTATTTCTCAGGATCAGGCCAGACCCTCTGGCACCCAAAAGACCCACACTCAGAGTCTGAGTTTTTTCCCTTTTGGAGAGCAAGAGGCAAACCTGTGTGTGTATATACTCCTTGCTTACCTTATTTGCTTAAGTGATCTCTGCTATACACTGTGAGTAAATTTGAGGGCAAAAATATTGCCTTCCTTGTTTACTTACAGTCTGGCATGCAGTTGGTACTCAAGAGTATTCTCAATATTTTCTGAATAAAAGTTAAGAAGACTCAGTGAGGTCCTGGCTGGTAGCTCATTTGGTTAGAGCATCATCCCAATATGCCAAGGTTGCGGGTTAGATCCCTGGTGAGGGCACATGCAAGAATCAACCAATGAATGCATAAATAAGTAGAACAAAAATCACATAAATAAATACATGTTAGTGAAGGGTCAGTGGAGGTATGTTTGATTGTAAGTGTTTGGTCTTCAGTACTTTTATCTGTGTAATTGAGGATGATGGAAATTTTTGCCTACACATGTTTGTTTTGAGGGTGAGAGGTGAACAGAATAACAAGAACCATTGTGACTTCTGGGTCACAATCTCCTTTTGTCCAGAGGCCAAGAGGAGAGGCCTCTAGACAAAATAAATGGGAGTGAGACTGGGGAGTAACTGAAAGCATTGTCTTCCACTTTAAGCTGATGCCAGGTTAGTGCAATAACTAACTTGGTCCATGCATGTATAGCACATCTCTGCTTTGTAACATGTACCTAGATCCCCTACAAAGGAGAGTCTAGTTGTGCATCAGGAAGACAGACATGCAATTGGGCAATGGACAGAGGATCAAGGGAAAGAAAGCAGGGTCAGGGCTTAAGGCCACAGTTTTCAATTCAAGCATCTACTTTCTCATCAAATATGATTTTATCTTGGAGAACTAGCAATAAAATGTAAGCTGGGTATCATCCAGTTATTGACATATATGAAGTTTCTATGGGCTTTTGCAACTATAGGCACAAATGAAGGCTTTATTTTAGGGTTCTTGCCCCACTAGCCAGTGAAATTAGGTAAAGGGTTGGATTTTTGTGGGTTTTTTTCTAATGTGGAAGTAAATACTTCTTCAGTTGAGCTAATCCTAAGTGAAATATTGATGGATGAGCATATCCTTCAAGATCTTCAATATCAACTTATTCCCCACTTTTGAGCTCTTATTCCTTCAACAGGTTTTCCCTACTCTCAATGCCTCCTGACTTGGAAAAGTTTAAATCTGCTAGCTTACTTCACACTAACGTTTCTGTGGCTGAGAAGTCACTGGATATTGGTCAGTGGACTTCTGCATTTTAAAATGTTTCCACTGAGTGATACCAATTTTAAGCATAAAGGAATTGCTCTCCACTGTGACTTCAGGATGCTCTGAGGTGATGCTTACTAGTTAGGGAAATAGTTAAATCCTCCCTCTACCATTAACAAGCCAACACTGTTTGCAAAATGTACGGGAACATCCCAGTTGGGTAGATTGATCTGAATCACTTGGGGAGAGAATAAGGCCAGGTATATTCCAGTTTATGTGGAAATTTTCATATCCAGCATCAGAAGAAAGGGCTTGATTTAAGGGGATCATTGAAAACTGGACTGGGTCTTACAAATCTCGAGGAGTTGTCATTCCTCACAGTCTTGGCATTTCCAAAGGCCTCCAGCAGGGGGTTGGCCTGGATAATCTGATCCTCCAGGGTCCCCTAAATATAAACAAGACAAAGAAAAGAGAGAACATAGAATATCTTATGAAGTGACCCCTTGGTGACACAAAATTGTGGATGCTCTGGGCACAGTCCAGGGAGAGATGTCAACCAGCCCAGCCTGGTGGCCCATCCAGATGTTCAAAGTTACCTACAGCCCCATCCCACCCGAGGAGTCTTCAAGGTCCCACACTAGAGAGGCTTTTATTTGAACAGCATTGGAGTGCCTTCTGCCATGCCAGATTCCAAGCTCCATCTTGCTTTTTCTGGATGCCTTTCTTCTCTGATAACATTTCATCATAAATCTTGGATTTTTAGAATATATACTCAGTTACTTCATGCATCATGACTCATTGAATATAGACATGTGGGTTCAGAAGTACGCATATAAATAGAAAGTGAGCCATGAAAGTGACCCAAGAGATTATATGATAGAAGTGAGATTCTCAAAAAAAATTTAAGTATCAAAAAATATTTTATGAGGATGATTAATCAGAAGTCCACTTGTAAAAAGTAGGATTTTTACCCCCAACCCCCTCCATGATTATTTATCATCCTGGCTCTGGAGCAGTTTAGAAAATACCATACAGCCCAGTGGTTCTCAAAGTGTGATCCCTAGACCAATGTTGGGAATATGTTAGAAATGCAAAATATCAGGATTGTGAATGTGAAGCAGAAATTTCAATCAGAACTTCTGGGCCTGGGCCTCAGCCATTGCTTATTATCAAGCCCTCCTGGTGATTCTGATGTGTGCCCCAGTTTGAGAACCAGGGCCTAAACCATTCCTTCTCCAGAGGAGGATGTACAGTTGCTCAAGGTCACTCAGCTATTGCTGATGGAGCCAGTGAAAGAGCCTGAGTCCACTAGGTTGAACCCCATAAGCACTGCTGGGGTGAGACCATGTGCTGTGCATCACTGCTGAGCACAAATCCCTGCGTGCACTTGACCCTCATCCAGTAAGCTTCCAGGTGCAGGAAATTGCTCACCTGCAATTTGCCTGGCTGCTGCTCCTTCTTCTTGTCTCCAGTAACTGCAATTGTTGCAAAGTACTGGATAACACGCTTGGTGTTCACTGTCTTCCCCGCACCAGATTCTCCACTGTTGATTTAAAATATGTGCGTAAAGGAGAGTGGAAGGGGCAGCACTGGCTTCCAGGTCATGGTGCAAACATAGGTTACTCACGTGATGAGAATAGACTGGTTGTCTCGATCTAGAAATGCATAGGGAAGCAAAACAAAATAAGTAAGCAATAAAAATGGAGAATGTAAAAACTGGGCCATGTTGGGGGTGGTTAGAGTCTGTAAGTTCTAGTTCTGGAAGTGTGATGATTTCAGTGTGTCTCATCTTTTTGAGATAATTTGTGAAGATTTCTCAAATGTGGGATGTGCAACATGGACAGCATGGGAAGAGAACTGTGGATCCCACAGTGGGGCAGTTATTTGTGTTCACAAGAGCACTTCTCATCTCCCTTTTTAACAAAGAACGTAAGTCTCAGACTCTGAGCTTGTGAGAAGCCACATTTTCTAATTAGAATCTGTGGACACTAATGGATTGTCATTGTATTTTTCTTTTATCTTTACTTTCTACTGTGGGAAGTGATGTTTTTCCATTTACAATAGTGTTATGGATTGAATTATGTCCCACCTCCTCAACCCACCCAACTCATATGTTGAAGTGCTGACCCCAAGGACCTCAGAATGTAGAGCTTATTTGGAAATAGGGTCATTGTAGGTGTAATTAGTTAAAACGAGGTCATACTGGATTAGGCAGATGCCTAATCCAAGATGACAGGTGTCCTTGTACAAAGAGGAAATTTGAAGACAGATGCACACAGGGAGAACACCATGTGAGCATGAAGGCAAAGATCAGGGTGATGCTCCTACAAGCCAAGGAAGGACAAAAATGACTACAAACCACCAGAATCTACAAGAGAGGCATGGAACAGATTCTACTTCTCCACTCTCAGAAGGAACCAACTTTGCTAACACCTGGATCTCAGACTTCCAGCCTCCACACTGTGAGACAATACATTTCTGTTGTTTAAGCCACTCAGTCAATGGTGCTTTGTTACAGCGGCCCTAGGAAACTATTACAAGTAGTGATATTAATCTTCCCTTTAAAACTGATGTAATTTAGTCAATCTGAAGAAAAATATTAAGCATGCAAAAATAGCTAGGGTTGTGAATCTGAGACAGGAATGACTGATATTTGGACAACACTGTAGTAGGTGACTTTTAAGTGATGTCAGATCCCAGATGCTTGCTTCTGCTTATCTCTGTGCCAAGTCATGTCAGGTAAAAGTTGAAGAGACAGAGTGCTATTAGGCATGGAAAAGTAATGGCATTACCACATTTCAATTTCTTGTGCCATTCTGGAAATTTGGTGAAGAGAAAAAGAAGCCTGAGTCTGGGGAGGAAGGCAGGTGAAGGGAAATTGCTATGTCCCTTTTTCTAACTTTGCATTCCTAAGTGGCTAGTAACAGTCTCTCTTTCAAATGTGCCCATGTTAGTGGGGGAGTTCTTTGGAGGTGGGAGCAAGGCACCACCTTGTGTTCTACATTCCCCTAAATAAGACTGCGCTTAGTGTGGCTTCCATCTATGCGCCATGACTGGTGATGGAAGATATTGCACCCCTGGCTTTCAATCATGAAATCATCTGAATCTCCTAAGGTAACATTGATCCATTCAGATAACGGAGGCCTATGAAGGGCTTGAATAATTAATTATAAACTATTTTTTAAAATATGGATTGAAGAAATCACTCACCAGTCAGCATGAACTGATAGGCATTGTCCGAGATGGAGAAGATGTGGGGTGGGGCCTCCTGGCGCTTTTTGCCTCGGTAGGCAGCCACCACCTCGGGGTTGTACACCGGCAGCCACTTGTAGGGGTTGACAGTGACGCAGAAGAGGCCCGAGTAGGTCTGAGAAAATCAGAAAACACAACATGTAGATGTTGTTTTTACTCAGAGAGATAAATGGAATGAACAGATGCTCACGTAGATCATCCAGGCTGCATAGCGCTCTTTGAGGTTGTACAGCACTCCAGGCTCGTGCAGGTGAGTCATCATGGCCATGTCCTCGATCTTATCGAATTTCGGAGGGTTCATGGGGAAGACTTGGTCACTGTTCAGAGTGAGTGTCTGGGTATTGAGAGGAGAGCCCATGATGAGTGTGGAGCCGATGATTTGTACCTCACTCTACTGATGTAGAGGAAGCAAGGAGAGATTGCATGAGATTGATGGATAACTTTATGCATCATTTCCATGCCCAGAGATGATCCACAACTAATTGTCCTTGATTGACCTAATTCTGGCCAAACTGCATAACCAATTCAGGTGTGATGCCTCTAGTCAGCATGCCATTCTATGTGCCAAGAGTGTGTTAGAGGTGTGCAGAGCAATAGAGTCCTTCAGCTCTCGGAGTCCAGGTAGGCCTTAGGGCATTCAAGGCCAGGGCAGGTTGCCTCTGTTTACCCCATTTGCTGTGAGCACTGGGATGGGACAAAGTTTGGAAGGTTGAAAAGAACTACTCCAGTATATTATGTGCATCTCTACCTCAATACCTCTGCTCACATGGGTTCTTTTGTCTGGAATGTCTTCATTGAAATGACATCTAGAAAACCTCAAGTTCAGCTCAAGTACCATCTGTTCCATGATGTGTTCACCCTCTCCCCTGTCTTTTCTAGGCTTTCACAATTTTTCTGCATCACAGCCCATGGCTGAACAACATTTTGAGACTATTACTTAATTTTCTCCTCTCTGTGCTTTCTCCACCTTTCTCCCCCATTCAAGCATACCACTGATTCTGCACTCCATTACAAGGGAGAGGTAAAAATAGGGCAGAAGAGAGAAAGAGTCTAGAGGGCATTCTGGCTTTTGTTTCCCAAAAGCCTAAGTCATTAGAAAAACATTGAGGGTTTTACTGAAAAGATAAAGGACAGGGGATTTGTTGGTGTAGATCAGATCTCTTGAGGAAAGAAGACTTCCACCTCACTGCCCTAAACCAGAAGGAGACACCCAAGGTAGCACACAGGGAGATGAGATGTCTGAATCCTGAAGCTTCAGGCCCTGGGACTTGTTTCTTAGCAGATCCTTCAGGGAGGCAGTGAGACCTCAGTGTAATTCTGTGTAAGGTTCTGAAATGTAGCACAATCCCAGGGGGAACCCCAAGAATGATTGAAGAAAATTTATTTTTTAAATTTATAATTTCCAAGAAAATATAAATTATATGAAATTGGAGATTAAATATAATAATTTTTTAAAAGATCTGTCTGATATGCCTGAGTTTGTGACCTGAGATTCACATTGGCCATGCATATCTTGACTTCTATACCAGATGATAAACTTTGGGAAGGCACGTGCTGAGATTTGCTTATATTTGGAAAGTGACAGACACTGAGACCTGATATGGTGGAAGTCCAGTAAATAGTGAATTGAATGGTGCACTGTGATGCTCTACATTAACCTAGGCACTGCCTGTGGAGCTTCCTCTGTAAGTCACTCTGGAGCCTAGAGAGTTATATTTGGTCATCTCACCCAGTAGCAATGAGCATCAATCTCTTTCTTCATAGTCCAAGCTCTTCCCCCTCACTTTCCCTCTTCTCCAAAGCAAACATCACAAAAACTCTCAAAGCCCAAGTCCTTAGAGAAGAAAAGAAGCAGGAGCAAAGGTGTGTGCAATGACAGTTTGCACCTGCTACTTCTCTGCAGAATAGGTAAATATCAGATTCCTGTGGATCGGCATGCAATTTCTAATATTCCACCCCAAAGGAAAATGAGATGACTTTATTATCAAGGACATCTGAGATCAACACTTACCCGGTCATCGACGGTCTTGACTATGACCTTGTCGTCTTCCCTGCTCTGAATCATACCCTTCACATATAACTCCTTATCATCCACTGCAAAGCAGGCTTTCTTAGAATCAAAGGGGCGATTTTGTGCTTCGATTCTCTCCTTCTCTGGTTTCCGCAGATAGGGAGCTGCTTCTCCAAAAATGGCCATTTCTGCATCAGAGCTCATGACTGCAAGGGGCTGGGAGGGCCAAAGGTGGACTGCTGAGTCTGGAGTCTGGGGGACAACTGAATCTGAAGGACCCCACCCTGCCATTTCCATTTTAAAAAATCCTGGGATTAACCTAGGTCCTGGGGAATCTAGGAACAAGCCTAGGGGCGTAGAGTGGGCTAGCAGGAATGAGCTCAAGGGGATATTTTACCTAAAAAAATGTTGGACGAATTGTTTACATTTCTGAATGTTGTTTCTGGGAATCTCTCTTAGTTCAGTCCCATGCCTAGAAATCTGAACAAATTAGAGGAAGTCAAGGTGAGCCCAAAAAAGGAGGCCTTCCTTAATTATGCATCATGTTTAAGCCCTGTAATGTCAGTGTCATCACCAAATCTTAAGTGTGTCTGAATAGAATTATAGAAATGTTAATAATTCCTAGTAGAAATTTCAGACAGCCCAGTGAAAAGAAATGAGTTGTACATAAAGTAACACCACACATATTTAGCTAATTACAGGTGACAAGGAGATGGGAGGCATTACGGCCAAGTGCAAGGGTTCCAAACTTCCACAGGCACCAGAATTACCTGGAGGGCTTATCAAAACACTGATTACTCGGTCTTGACCCCAGAGTTTTAACTCATCAGGTCTGGGGTTGGCCTGAGAATCTGCATTTCCAGTGAGTTCCTGGCCAGTGCTGATGTTGCTCATCCAGGGACCACTCTCTGAGATCTGCTGGCTCAGAGCCTTCCCACTGCAAGTGTGGTCCTTAAACTTGTGTAAGCATCACCAGAAGCTTGTTAGAAATTCAGGAGCTCAGACTCACCCCAGATTACAGAATCAGAATTTACATTTTAACAAATCTCCAGGCAACTTCTATGCATAGCAGAGTGGAGAAGCACTGGGCCCAGTGCAATGGTCTCCAAACTTTAGTTGTGTGTTGCAGTGTCAGGGTGTGACAAGGAGTGTTTAATTAGATTAGTATCTGTCTCGGAACTCGCTGTCTGGGAGGGGGGGGTGTGTGCGCAAGCTCGCACGGTGTATAAGTATCTCTCTCCCCTGCCCTCCCCCTCATCCTTCCTAGCACTCTCCCCAAACCATCCCCCTTTCACTGGGCCTTCTCTCTACCTATTTTCCCTGCTTCTGAGTCAGAAAATCTGGCTTCAAGTCAGAGCACTGAATTTGGTCAAAGCACTTAACCTGTCTGGGCCCCCACCCATTTCCCCCCAAAATGAAGAAGAAAGCCTAGTTCATTTCTAAGGTCCCTGCAGGTTGTGTGGCTTCATGATTATTTTTCTTTATCTGCATACTGACCACAAAATGGAATTGCATTTCACACACACACACACACACACACACACACACACACACACTCCATACCTCTCTTAATAAAAGTCCACATTTTTAGAATAAGGCCTTTTATGTTCCCTATTTAAAGTGGGAAAGCTGAACATTTCTTAGCTCTCTCCTGGAAGTCACCTTCCTCCATCTCACTCTTTGTGAAATGGCTCTTCATTGGTAACTGCTCTTTCCATATCCTTTCCTGCAGTTCCTGCAGAAGGGAAAGCACCTGCTTCTCTCTGGGATTTATTCAGACAAATTGTGTTTCAATTTTACTTTGGCCCAGGGCTCGGCTGAACCATTTGTGACTCATGGTTTTCATAGTAAGAGACTAGAATTCAATATATTGCCCACCAATCATACTGGCTTCAATTTTCTCCATTACCACCTGGAGGGTGAGGGAGAATTCATCCAGGTTGCTTTCCCCTCCTCTGAACTAGTGACAGGGTCATGGTTTAGGTAGATTTTACTACAGCGGCAGTTCTCAAACTTTGTGTTTTCAGAACCCCTTCACACTCTTAAAAGTGAGAACACAACAAGCTTTGGTTTTGGTAGGTCTTACCTACTGATATTTCCTATATTAGAAATTAAAATGGAGAAAATTTAAAACTATTTACTAATTCATTTAAAAGTACTATATAACCTATTACATGTTAACATAAATAACATTTTTATGAAAATGGCTATTTTCCAAAACTGAAAAAATTAATGGAAAGAACAGCATTGTTTTCCACTTTTGCAGCTTTCTTTAATGTCTGCTGTATGAAAGATGGCTAGATTTTCATGTCTGCTTCTATTTCAGTATATTGCTGTTTTTGTTGTTGATAAAATAACTACAGAAAATTGGCCTTATACAGTTATGTCATTTGAAAAAGGAAAAAGCATTTCAAATTATTGTGAATATTCTTCTTAGATATTATGCCAAAACTTGACAAGTAGTAACTTCTGGAATGTGGAATCTGAAACTATATCCACAATTTTTTGTAGTCTATTACATTAAAATCCAATGGTCTGTATTTGTACTTTGACTGGCTCTTTTTTCCCATGTAGGAACATCATAAACTAGTTATTTGAAAAATACTGGTTCACCATAGAATTTACCAATGTTGACATATTACATTATAGAATATAAAACAATCACAATCATTAATATCAACACTGACCTCAGAAAATTATTCAAGCATTAGGAAGTTGTTTACCTAGTGGAGGCAGATACAAGTTTCCCAAAATTTGAAATTTTGCTTGAAAGCTCAAGTAAATCATTAGTAACAAAAACTGTCAGTTGTTGTCCTCAAAATGACAAAGCATAATTTCATTTGTTTTGAGAAAACGTCTGTTAAATATCCAAGTCTGAATAACCATAGTTTGTCCACTAGTCATTTTTTCAAGTAAAAACTGTGCTTCATATACAAAGTGGCTAGTTCATCTTGCAACTCAGACAACTGTAATGTGCTTCACCTTGAGACAACCAGCCAACTCTGGAGTGTAGCAGGAGTACCTCTGTGAACATCTATCTCATTTCAATATGTAGAATATTATAAAGAAGGATATACAAGAACTGAAATATAGAGCTGACCTTGGAACAGTGAAGGTGTTATGGGTGCTGACTCCCATGAAGTAAAATCTCCACGTGCAACTTTTTACTCTCCCAAAACTTAGCCTACTGTTGACTGGAAGCCTTACTTATAAACAGTCCATTAACATACATTTTACATATTATATTCTGTAGTCTTATAATAAAGTAAGATACAGAAAAGAAAATGTTATTAAGAAAATCATAAGAAGGAGAAAAAACATTGTAATATTTATTTTTATAAATCTACATACAAGTGGACCTATGGATTTCAAACCATGTTGTTCAAGGGTCAACTGTAAAATAATTAATAACTTTTACTGCTTCTTTCACATTTTAAGTCATTTTTAAATGAAGCTGGCTTTTTAAATTAAAAAAAAGTTTTTTCAGTGCCAGTACATGGTGTGAAGCATACAATGACTACTTGTCCAATTTGGTGCTATGCCTTAATTGATAATAAAACACCAGCTGTCTACCCATCATTGCTTTTGCATCATTAGATCAACACACTGAAAAAGGTGATTAGCACTAGTATTATTATGAGCATTGTTTTGACCTCATGTCCTTCCTGAGACATTCTTAGTGCTCTCCAAGGCCCCATGGGCCATGTTCTGAGAACAGCTGCACTAAAGCATGAGGGGATCTTGTTAGGTTACAGTTTTATAACCTTATCATTACTTAGCTTGACTTAGTGTTAAGCATGGTACCCAAAATTGGGAAGATGAACTGATCATCCATATCAAGATTATCTGTGGTCGAATCTCTGTGGTTGGAACCTGGGAATCTGAACTTCTCCCAAAAGCCTCAAACACAGTGATGGCTTAAAACCTTATTTTGCTTTCCTAAAGCCACTCTTTTCAAAACCATGATATGGTCCTATTGCTCATATACAAAATGATTTTAGGCAAATATTTCCTAGTTTTAATAATTATATATGTTTATTTCAAGTCTATTACCTTATTTTATCAAAATCTAAGATAACATCAATTGTACGATACATAATTTTGTGTTCCAGAAGTAAAGAATAAAAACAAAGCTAATCACAACATTCCTTTCATTGATTGTAAGATGCATCTCAAGTTCAGAGATAATTTTTTTAAAGTATGAAGAAAATTAAAATGGATAAAATAGGTACAGATGTTTTCCATTTAGAGAGTGTGCTATATCTGTTTATACTATTGCTATAAGGCAGTTTTTTTTGAAGTTTAGTAGGCATATGCATCCAACCAGGTATCTTGCTGAAATACATATTCTATCAGCAGGTCTGGGATAGTGTTTGAAATTCTGAATATCTAACGAGTGTCTGGTAGATGGTCCACACCTACATAGCAAGCATAAAACATAATTAAAAAACCCACAAATCTAGCCCTGGCTAGTGTGGCTCAGTGAATTGAGCACCTGCCTGTGAACCAAAGGGTAGCCTGTTTGATTGCAGTCCAGGTCCCCAGTAGGGGGCACATGAGAAGCCACCACACATTGATGTTTCTCTCCCTCTTTCTCCTTCCTTTCCTCTCTGTAAAAATAAATAAATAAAATCTTTTAAAAAATCTAAGGAAAAAAGAATCAGCGTAAAAATATTGAGTGAATTAATAGTACTGGTACTAAATGGATATTGTAAACTTTGGGAAGGTAGTATAAGAAGAAAGCCTGAATTTAGGGAAAGACTACAACAGCTCATGGTTAAACTATATTTTTAGGCATCCTAGAAAACCTGGACTTTCCATCTGGGTTTCAAGTCACCGCCATTTTTGAGATGCAGATTTCTCTCCTTTCACCGTTACTCTCAGCCTTACTCTCACTATTACACTCAATAGTGACTCAGTATCCTGTACCTTTTAATTTTACTACCTAGATGGTCAAGAGCTGTCTCAGCAATATTCTTGCGAGGTGTTGCCTGTTCAGCCTACTTGACAGCTTCAGGGACAGTTGTTTTCCATATTGAGCTCATTTCACAGGCCAAATACTCATCCTGCTTTAAACTGAAATCTGGCTTTCTGTACCTTTGGGATGACTGACTCTCATTGCAGCTCTTGGTAACCACAGGAAGAGTTCAAACCTTCTTCCCACACAACACCTCTTCACCCATTGGAATGGCTTTGTTTTATCTTCTCCATGACAAACAGCCCCAGGTCCATCTTCATGTGCTTCTTCTGAGATGTGTTTCTGAATCTTTACTACCCTGGTGAACCCACTCCTGCCAATCTGTTGAACTGTGACTTCCAAATCTCTTATCGTCTTCCACCAGCGTTCACCCTCACCTCTCCCAACCTAGGTGCAATGCTGTGGGTGGTGACTGCCTTCTGGCAGCCTCACACAACTGCTGACTCACTGCTCACTGTTCAGCAAAGCCCCTCAATCCTCCGCACGCATGTAGTTGCTAAGTCAGATCTTCTTCCCATATTTATGCAACTGTGTTCTGGGACCCAAGGGTAAAACTGTTTATTCTTGGCTGATAAACTTCACCTGCTTAGGCCTGATCCAACTCTCTAGGCGTGACTCATGGTACCCCAGTATCCCACCCCCAGCAGGTCCCCTAATTAGCCTCTTCTCTCTTCTGAGACCTTGACCTGCTTCCAACCCTGCAGAGCTGTGTCCCTTCAACCACCAACTCTGCTCCTGTTTTTACAAGTCTTCCAATTGAGATAGCCACACCAACCCACCTAATCTCCATTGCTACTTCTGAGTGCTCCTGGCACCCATGTGTGCTGTCAGTGAACCGTGGCACTGTCCTTGACTTTCACCCCTCTCCTGGGAATTTCTCAGCCACTGTATCTTGTCAATGATGGTGTGGTCATGACTCAATTATAATTTTTTCTTGGTCCTAATTGATCTAGAATTGCCTCTGATAAACAAATTTTGTAGGAGAAGGGGTGGTGGGAAGAAAGGGTTGTTATTACCACCTGGGAATGAGTATAACTGAATTTCTCTTTATCCTCTCAGCACTGCTTATTGAGTAAAGGCACAGCTGGGTGGATTCAGGGGTGCAGACTAAGCTCAAGAAACAGCACATTCAGCCTGTGTGTGAAGACTGAATCTTGACCTTATGAACATCATGTTCTGGGCCAACTAACCTCATGGACTGGAGCTTGCACGTCAATGTTCTGCATTGTATTTTATACTTTTTAGTGTAATGAGAAAAGTTGGGGAAGCATTCTTATTTTGGTATAAACTGCATATTTTCATAATCTGCCCTTAGGAATACTAAGTAATTGGTTTCCATTTCATCAGTTTCACCTTCTGATAAGAGCAGTAGGGATGAGAATGTGTAAAACAATGCTTACTCAATTTCAAATATTGTACTCCCAATCAAGCTGAGAGTAACTCTTACCTTCTTACTTCCCAAAGTGATGGTCAGTGTCCTTCAGGAATGAAGTGTCCTCTTGGGGGTTATTTCAGAGTCAAAAACAAATAAAAACAAAGGAAAAATGAACTACCAACACTTTAAATAAATATAGAGACTGTTCCAAGTTTAGCTACATTTAAATAGGTACCTAGTAGGTGGCATGGGATGGAAATAAAGTTACCATTTTCCTTTAGTTAAATCATTATTCTTTAAATACTTGATTAATTACAGCATTTGATTGATGCTTTTTTTTTTAGTATCTCCTGTGTGTGCAAAGTAGCCTGTCACTTTCTTAAAGGGGTACAAAGTAGGAAAAAAAGACAGCCTCTACCTATAGATGTAAAAACTTTAGTAAGGGTTCAGAAAAATGCTGAAATAAATCTTTGAACAAGATTGTAAGGCAATTCTGTAAGAGACTAAATGAAGTGCTGTGGGGACTTAGAGAGACTGGTTCTGGCCGAGAGCAGGGGTCAGGACAAAAAGAAAGGAGGGAAGGGAATGATACAGATTGTAACCTGGGTGCTCAGAGTCAATAGTTAAATTCTTTTGGCAATAGGAGAAAAGTTGTGAGTTGCAGACAAAATTTCATTAAGAGGTCTAGGAAAAGCACTCTCTTAAATATCCTAAATTCTCCTGGAGAATATGAAGGTAGGTAGGGCAGCTGAAAACTCATCCGGGACTAAGGAATCTTAGGTTTCAGAGTTTATAACCTATGCGATAATCTCAAGGGGACTTGAGAGTCTGAGAACTTTTTAATATCAAATTTAATTCAAACAAACTTCCTGTTTACTATGCAGTACTTTGATGAAACCGAGGAAACCTTGCACAACATATCATTTAGGCAGGACGACTCATTTCAACACTTGGTTTACTATTTTCCTTGCCTCATTCCCTCTCTTTCACCAGTCTCTAATAAGTTTCCTATTATAACTGAAAATTCTCCCAAATTTCTCAGGAAAAAAATGAATTGATTATGTATTATATTATGAATCCTTACTTCAAAAGAAATAAGACTTGGAGGCTCAACTTCAGTTTCCCAGCACCAGTTTTGTTAGGTAGCTGTTGTAATTTCTTTGGGCTTTGATTTCCTTCTGTAAAATGAGACACATGGGCCAGAAAACTCTCTAGGATTCCTCTTAGCCCTGTAAGTCTATGACAGCAAGTATTCTGGTAGAGATAATGACCTGAAATCAAAGTGTCACCAGTCTCCCAAGGCTGGAGTCCCTCTGAGGAACACTACTGCAGTGTCAGACATGACCCAGCCCGAAGTGCACAGGGCCTGCTATGCAAGGGCAGTCTGGAAACCAGTCACTAATAACCAGAGTATGGTGGATAAAAGGGGTAAAAGGCTTGGGACAATGTCTTCCTGAAGTCATCTTCCAGAAAACTGGAAGTGGGGAAAAAAACTGAAATAACCATGAAACTTGCAAATAATAGTTTGAGATAATTACAGAAGAGACATGCCAATTCACATTTACTTGCTCACAGCACGGTTTAACACCGACCTAAACAATTAGAGGGGAATTATGAATCATATTCAGTTTTATTCTATAGGTTAAAATTTTTGTCTCATAAGTGCTTATAGTCTTATCTTACTCCTTGTAAAAAACTTCTTAAAAGGCAATGATCTTTCTTGCCATACTGCTGCCCATATTGCCGTTAACACAGGACCTTACACTTAGAAGGTCTTCAAGTAAAGGCTGCTGTGTTGCCTTCCTTTCTTGACTGAGAACTTGATCAGGTTTAATAACAACTTCATGGAACAAAAAAGTGGGCACTTGGTAGCACTTACCTCGAGATGCTGCGGTCGGAGCAGTTTCATGAGTATGTCCCTCTAGCTCTCTTTATACTTCCAAATCTGCCAACCCAGCACTCTAACCTTGCTATATTTGGGGGATCACCATTTACTCCTTACATGTAAATGCATCATTGCCCTGATCTCTCACTCTTGTTAAGATACTTGGATAAATGACCAGCGGAGGCTGCATAATGCCAAGTCAGCTGCGTAGGGATTTTGACGTTGGACACAGATCTTTGAGACTTAGAGAGTCCTAGGGGCTGAGTGGAACTAGGGCAGAGTGTGCTAAGAAGGTCAGTAAAGGGCAGAACCACAGTATGAATTGTGAAGCAATGAGTGATCAATAGTGTGGATGGTCACTACATCTCATCTACCCAGAATTGATCTGGGATATGGGATGGTGTGTGCCTCTTCTCAGAAATTTCTGGAAAATTAAAGATTGACCATTTGACACATCCAGTGTTAATGAGTTAAAAAAAAAATCCGTTGATGAAGAAAAGCTTTCTAAAATGTGTTTGATATTATCTTGTCTTATTTAGCCTAGTATCTTGAATAGAATTTAACTTTTTCTTGATCACTCAGGACTCTTGGAGGTGATATAATAAAGTCTTCAGGAACATTAGTTTTTTAGTGAGTTTTGCCCTGCCCTAATTGTTCCTAGATTGCTATGAATTTTTGTGTCTACTATTTAGTTTTTATATCTTTACCTTCATGACAGCCTCTTAGGTATGATTCTTTCAGTGGTTAGTATATTTGCCTCTAATAGTCTGATTTTGCTTTTCCTAGTCTTCAATAGACAGGGAAACAGATTACAAAGTTAAGATCAGGCTAAAGTAGGACTCAAGAAGTTCCAAGTGACATTAGTGACATTTTAGAGTGTTCTAATAAAAATAAATGGTCTTTGTGACAATTCTTTTTGTTATTTGGGGGATTTTTTTGTTGTTCTTGCTAAAACCTCCATGCTGTTTGAATATGTAAGAACCACCATACATGCAGAAGTTAGAGCCATTTATTGCAACACAGTATGACATGTTTAAATTGTATATGATCAGTGTTTGCTGAACCAATATTCCCAACCCAGTCCTCCAGGGGGTAGTCTCCTGTAGATGGGGTATTTCCAAAGGACAGTTTGCTTTAGTCAAAATGAAATGTGGGCAGAGGAGAAATAGGTAGGAATGGGACTTTATGCAGCATTTTCCAAAATAACATTTGACAGAATGCTGATGGTTAGAGAAACTATGAAATAAATGGTGCTCTGACTGAATGCATTCACGAAAGTGGCAAACTCTATTCCCTGCTGTTAAAGATTCACCATAAATATTAACACATTAAGGGATATAAACACACTAAGAGAAGATCCACTTCTTTCAGTAAAGTATGAAGAACTTTTTTGTACCTGGTGATTTGATGTTAGAACAACATCTTATTCCCTGTTCCAGGAAACAAGAGGGGAGGCCGAAAGCTGTAATCCACATAGACAGTCTCTGTTTCTTAGCACTGTTTGGCATAGAAGAAAGCAGCAGCAGAGATGTCAGTCATAAACATGGCTGCTTTTATTCAACAGCTTTTGTGTGTAGCAGATAGTTGATAAACGTTTGGTGAATAAATGAATCAAGATGATTCATGGGAAATTTTGTTGAAAGAGAGCTGAACTGATAAGGCAGAAATGAATGGAACTGGAGTTAGTTTCACTTTATAGTAATAGTTTACATTTATTGAGAACTCACCACATGCTAGGCTTTATCCATATTGGTTCAATGAAGTGTCTTAACAGCTCTGTGAGGTAGATGCTAATATCATTCCCATTTTACTGTTGAGGAAATTGAGTCACCAAGAACTTATGTAATCTGTTCAAGGCCATACAACTAGTAAGTAGCAGAAATGACAAACCCTTTCTGGGTCTAGATTCTATGCCTATAACCTTTTGCTTTTGCAAGCACATCACTTTTCAGTGCCTACCTGGTATAGGGCTCTGTGCTGAAAGTGGGGAATGGGTATATGAAACAAGATTACTGCCCCAAAGGAAGTGATCATGGATATGGCAAGTGAGCACATAGACAAGAAAAAGATAAATTACTTTTTCAAGGTTAAGCTAAGAGCCAAGATGAGTGGGATGCACAGTAGATTATTTGTATGTACATGGAATTTGAAACCATCAAGTATGCTGTATATGTAAAATATTATCAGAATTGCTCCCTCTCTTTCTCCCTTCTTCCCCCCTCTAAATAAATAAATAAATAAATAAATAAATAAATAAAATCTTTAAAAAAAAGTTCTGATTGGTGTGGTTCAATTGGTTGAGTGTCATCACAAAGCGAAAGGTTGCTGGTCTGCAGTTGGGGGTGTGTGAGAGGCCACCACTGATCCATGTTTCTCTCACATATCAATGTTTTTCTCCCTTTATTTCTTCTGCCCTCCTCCTCTAAATAAATAAAAAATATTATCAGAATTATATTGCTTTGGAGGAGAGAGTTGATCTTTCTAGTTTACATAGCATTTTTGCATATTTTATTATGTTTATACAAGCCTGAGGGGGTTATAATATTTATATTATTATTGTTCTTATTGTCCATATGGGGAAACTGAGGCCTAAGGAGGTTAAGTGATTGGCCAAGGGACCCACAGTGAGTAGACAATAGAACAGAATTGAAATCCAGAGTCTGACTCCAAAGCCTTGTTTTTCCCCTTATCCTCCACTCTCCCTTAAAGGAGTTTACATGGGTGAGAGGAACAGGGATGAGGTTCTGAGGGATTTGGCTTGGAAACAAGTCTTTCCATGGTGTGTGTCAGGAAGGTGGAATGGGCAAATCTGGAGTGAAGGGTTGGAAGGCTGGGAGGTGGTATGCAGGTGAAGGCTGGGAGGTAATGTGCAGATGAAAGGCGGAGAAGTGGGCCAAGTCTGTTTTTTGAGGGGCTTCCAGTGCCCAGTGAAGGGGTTGAGACATTAGTCTAAGATCACTAGAGAATCTTTGAAGTTTTTGAGAAATATATATATATATATTCTCATATATATATTTGTAAAATATATAATATAATTTATAATAGGATACAATGGAGAAAGGAGAACCTAGGGACCTAGAACCACTTATCAACTATATAAAAAATCTTGTCATAAAGCTTTCCAAGACGGTTCCACAATCACTGATGCCTTATGGGGTAGGTGGGCAGCTAGACAGAATTAACTCCTGGATGCTCCTATGACTTCAGATCTGTGTTAAAGCTCTCCACAACACCAGAGAGCTAGCTTTCACAGTGGCTGTGCCCAAGTGTTTCTGAGTCCATCCTGCAGACTCAAAGAGAAGCATGTTGTATGGGCTCCAAGTGTTCTGCCTCTCTCTCCTATTGAGGCACAGCAAGAAAAAGAGAACTTTTAAATCTGAGGTGGTGAAAAGACCTCTGTGAGCTGTAGCCTTATCTTTTGAGGCCCTACCCCATATTATATTAATATATTGAAGTCCACTCAATATATATTAAAATCTACTTGCGGTGAATGTAAAAAATAATCATGGTGTAAGACAATGAAGAGAGCCTTGATTAAGTAGGATAGAATGAGATTGAGAAGGAAAGAGAATGGGTGTGCCCTGAAGGTACAATCTGCAGGATTTTGATGAGTGCTGGGTTTCAGGGGGAGCAGGAATCAGAGAATCCTGACTTCCATCCAGCTCTTATTTCAGCCTGGGATTCTAAGGGCATGAAACCAAGCAAGAGGAAATGCTGAAGGGTGAAGGATGAGTTTAGAATTTAGACATATTGAGGCTGAGAGGATGGCAAAGTACAGTTAGCAAGGAGGGATAAGGATTCAAAATTTAAAGCGGAGGTCAAGGCTGGAGATGTAGGTTGTGCATGTGTGCACATATGTATGTGGTGTCATTGTACGGAGGTAACACTTGAACTCATCAAGGAGGTTGAGTTCTCAGAGGAAGCCTGTATATTTAGGAAGTGGGAAGAGAAAACGAAAATACAAAGAGTGAAAAAAGGTCATTCTGTGATGCTGACATCGGCCAGCAGTGTCCGAGTCATTATGGATGAAATAAAACATACACACAGACTACCGAGTCTGGTGGAGGAATAAGGACAACATACAGGTTTTTCTCCCAAGAGGAGCCAAAGCCGCAGCCTCCACCTTGACAGGCCTTTATTCTAATCATCTCTCCTTACATTCCAAAAGGTTCTCTTCACTAGCCCAGTTACAACAAAGGAGCCAATGCCCCTCATTACATCACATAAGAAGGATATTAGCAAATGAATAGGCAGGCAGTTACACTGGGCCTGCAAGGTACTTGCAGGGTGAGGGGGTTTCAGCAGAAAGCCAGTCTCAAAACAGCCTATGTATATTGCAAATCTGATTACCCATGAAAGAACCTATCTGTGGGCGTGGGTCCTGTGCATCTCTGAGTGGGAGCTAGGCCCATGCCATGCAGAAGGGTCTGTCACAATTCTGCAAGCATGCAAATACCTGCATGAGATCTTGTTGGAGCAAGTAGAGCCAAAAGGTCCATATTTTACTTCTGCTGTATACTAACTGTGGTAGATCACATCAGCTCTCTCAGCAACTGTGGTATTTTCCCTTCAGTTGAAAAATGAGAAAAATAATTGTTTCTGCCCAATCCATGAGGATGGTGTGGGGATCAAATGAGAAGCTAACTTCATCATCCAGATGTCACTGTCTCTGCATGGCAAACAGTATGTTTTAATCTATATCAACCTTGACAAAGACCTCAGAAATAATCCATTAACACCAAAAACATAAGTGAGCTATGTGGACTTTACTGAAGATTTTGTGGGGAAGAGGGATATATTACGTAACTTAAAGTATGCAAAGTTTCCATTAGAACTGTCAGCTCTAAAAAGTCCATTTGCCTTCATGTTGATGTTGGCAGTTCATTTCCTTTCTTTCCCTGAGTTGTTTTTCTCACTCCTAATGGTGCTCAGTTGTTTCTCTATTATGGGGAGTAATTTAGCGCTGCCACAGACCTGCATTCTTACTCATCTGATTATGCAACAAAATAAAAGCCCTCAAGTAAAGAAGACCACCTGCATCCTTAGTAAGTTTGGCAACCACTTACTTTTTCTCACATATACCCTTTAGGGGCCTCATCTTTATCTCACAACTATGCCTATAGTCTATAGCTCACAGCCCACATTGTCATTCCATCTTTCCCAAATCTGAAAGGAGTTCTGTAAATGATGGTTTTCTCCATTCTTGCTACAAAATCATTTTGCTGACTCTAAAGCAAAGGGAACATTATTATTACTATCAAAAGAAGTCAGGGGAGGTAATATGTTCAAGAAAGAGGACATAATGAGGAGCATTATGCAGAAGATGACAAAGAGGAACATGAACAGGGCACTGATTCCTCAGGGAGGATCAGCAGGATGCTGGAGGTGGCAGCTTTAAGGAGGGAGCAGGCATTAAAAAGGAAGAGAAAGTTTTTCTGATTTTCCTAGGAACAAATTTCTCCACCAATAACTTTATAAGATGCATTCGGAGGAAATGTAGATTTGGATGGTGCAGGAAAGAGAAGGCAGAAGCAGGGCCAAATAGAGAACTAGGAAACAAGTGTGATTGAGGTCATTCCTCAGATGGCTACTTGAGAAGAAAGGGCAATTAACTGTACTGATAGCAGGATCAGACCCCACCGCTCAGAACTATCTAAGAGCTTATGTAAGAGATGAAATTTCAAAAAGCAGCAGAAAGTTCCCTAGCCAGCAACAAAAACTTCTGGGTGAAAGTCACAGGACAGGTACATTAGTGAATGACACAAATTCATATTTGAATTGAATTAAAGATTTAAGACTTAAGTAAGAATATCAGATTCTAGAACTAAGAGGGACCTTGAATATTGTCTCATCTAACCCTAACCACACAGAATCAGAAATTGAGGTTCTAGAAAGGTAACCTGATTGATGCTAAAAGTAGAAACAGACCCCTTCCCCTTTTATTCTCAAACCCAAGGGAGCTAGTTCAGAACTCTTTCAAATGCAATACATAACCTTCTTCACTGCTGGCATTTATACACTGAAATTTTGCAAAGCAAATGTCGATGGGGGTTATCAAGAGTACTATTTAAATTGATTCTCCTTGAATCACAATGAGGAGAAAGATTTATCAGTATTATGAGTGGGAGAAATGAGGCTTGGCAAGGTTAAATAACTAGTCATACAGTGAGTAAGTGGCAGAGGGGGAACTAGAGCAAACATCTTTGACTCCAAGTCCAGTTTGTCTTTTCACTTTAAGACAGCTGCTTCTGACTTTGCAAGATCCCGTAAGACACTAATACCCTCAGAATTATACACGCTTCTCAGAATTACACACAAGCCAGGCATCCTTCTCCAAAACAACATGGAGAGGTTGGATGGCCTGGGAACATTGTGTTCAAAAAAGAAATCCTATCAGCTAGGGCTGCTCAGTAAACCGGATACTTCCCTGCTTGGCCTCATAACCTTGACTGATTCCTATGAGACTTAGGGCCTCTGTCATTTACTTTTTTCTGTCTATTAGCTGCATTTTGGTTATGTTCATTGCTTGAAGCCTCATGAGAATGAAGAAAAGCATGAACAATTACTTTTAATTACTATTACTGGGGTCTTAAATGATGTATCTTGAATAAATACAGGGTGGGGCAAAAATAGGCTTATAGTTGTGAGTACATAAAACACAGTTTATTCTTGTATTGTTATTCATTAATTATTATAGTGTTTCCCACACGAAGAACTATTGACCTACTTTGCCCACCCTGTATTAATGTATATATATTTTTTACTGGACAACTAACATATACGTACATTGTTAAAACATGAATGATAATGTAGTAAAAATGGACCTTGAGAGAATACTGGGGTTCAAATTCTGACTTCACCATTTAAACAATGTGAATTTGGGCAAGTTATGTACTTTTCTAAGCCTAAGTTTCTTCATCGACAAAATGGGTTCATAAAAATACCTAGCTCATGAATTCTTGTGACCATTGAGTTTGTGAATTCATGGCAGGGTTCTGTGTGGAAGTGACATGATAGTTGGGGAGAAGATAAATTGGGTGGGGCCATGTTCACAGGAGAGCCTGAGATTTGGAGACAGGAGCTTTCTCTAAAGAAAGCACCAACCACTGCTAGTGCCAGAGGGTTCTGTAAACCAGAACAGCATCTTCTGTGTGTTTTATGTTGCTGTTTGGTGAGTCCTGTCAGCTCACTGCAGCTTGACCATTGTCCATCCAGTCCTCCCATCCCACTCACTGGGTAGAACCATTTTCCTGTTCAGATGGCTCAGAACACTCTTTGGTCAACTCCTCAACCCCCATCCTGCCCACCACACATGCTCACACACAGAGCAATTAAACAATACAAGGAAGATGCAGCTTGGATACCTAAAGTAGATTGACCAACCATCCTAGTCTGACTATTATTGAAGAAGTTCCTATGGCTTTCAGTTTTAAAATCAGGAAAGTCTTGGGCAAACCTAGATAAGTTCATCACTCTACCTGAAAGGTTGTTGGGGTATGATGACAAAAATCCTCAAATCTGACCAAGATGAGGCTAGACGGAACCAGCTTGAGATCTCGCACTAAGCCAGAGTGATGATGAAATTTCACACTTACTGCTAATTTTAAAGCCACAATGCACAAAGCCAACAACATTGTGAGCATGCACTCATTCAACTGTTCATTCATCAAACATTCATTGAGCATTTATTATGTGCTGGGAGGATTTTAAGTGCTGGGAAACAAAACAGGCAACACCTCTGCCCTCATGGAAATTCTATTCCCATATGTGGGTATCTGAGACAGACCACAAACAGATTATCTAATGCCAATAAGTGATAAATGCTCTGAAGGAAAGAAAAAGTGGGATAAGGAAATTTTGGCTATGTGGTATCTAAGTAGATTGACCAGGGAAAGTTTCTCTGAAGAAGTGATATTTAAACAGTGAAGGAGCAAGTTATGAGACTATCAACAGGGGACAGTGTCCTAAGCAGAGGAAACAGACACAAAGGCTTTGGGAGGTGAGAGTGCCAGCATGGGAACAACAATAGCAACAACAGCTCCAGCAGGGCAGGAGTGCAGGGAGTGAGGTGAAAGAGTGACAGGAAATGAAGTGGCAGAGGTGGCCAGGGGCCAGCTTGGGAGAGCCTGGCAAACTAAGAAAAGGATTTTGGGGTTTAAATGTCAGCCGTTATAAAGGCAGCTTTAATTTTTATTATGTGCTGAGTGTTGGTCTTATTATCTGCTCTTTTTCTATTCATCTTTGCTTCATTCTGTCAAAAATAATTTGTGTCTGCTTTGCATTTAACAAATGGCTTATAAAGACACTGTTCCGGACATGGGGGATTAAACATTGGTTCTCCCAAACAGTTTCATATTTAGTTAGGGCTGGGTGGGTGGATCACGCCGGAAAAGATGCTAACCGTCCACTTTGAGTACTGGAAAGAAACAAAGTTTCAATTTCCCTGAGAGGGGAGGAGTCACTTTAAGTGTGCTCCAGAGCATGATGGGAGGAGTGAGTCCGCGGGAAGGAAAGGCGGGAAGTGGTTGCGCCATTTTGGGACCAGCCTGGAGGCGATAGTGAGACCCGGTTGGTAAGCGTGCATCTGTCAGTTTGTAAGGAAGACCTTGCTCTTCCTCACGATTTTCTCGGGCTGTGTGATTCCAGAGAGTACTGGTGTGAGGCTGTGGTAGGGAGCATGAAATAGGACTGGGAGAGGGAATTGGAATGCAGGACTCGTGACAGGACTAGGCTGAAAGAATTAAAAAAAAAAAAAAATCCTCAAGGGGATATATTTGTTGGCTTTAGAGAGAGAGAAAAAAAAGAGAGGGAGGGGTATGGAGTGAGGGAGAGAGAGAGAAAGAAAAACACTGATGTGACAGAAACATCCATATGAGAGAGACACATCCATCAGTGGCCTCCCTCAGGACATCGAACGGCCACTGATAGGTATGTGCCCTGATAGACTCCAACGCACAGTCTTTCTGTGTGGGGATAACGCTGCAACCAACTGAACCATCCCACCAGGGTGCAAAGGAAATTTTTTAAAAATTCTGAAGTTGATAAATTCCTCTTAAAGTTCTTCAGTGTATATGTAGACATGTTATTATATTGCATATGCATATATATCATGCTAAATTCATCTTGGTTACTAAAATCTGTGGCTATCAACTGAATTATTTTTCAGAATACTGGAAAAATGCTCAGAAAAAAACAGATTCTTTTGCTCAAATGGTACTATCTTTTCTATCCATGTTCTTAACAAAATATCTCATAATTTGAGCCCTCGCACTACATGGTACCTCAGTTTTCCCAAGAAAGAGCCATGAGCTATATTTCTGCGAAGGGCTGAGAAAATAATTGGCCCTCTTTTGCAGGTCAAGCTACTGTAATTTAAGAGAAGCCCTTTTTTGGGTGTGTTCCCCAAGGGGAATGTTTTTCTCCATTATCACCAGAGAGGCTTTATTTTTCCTTGTGGGCTCCGGAAGCAACATCTTGGTGCCCCTTGGAGGCAGGAGGGAGGAATCAAGCTAGTAAATTCCATCCTTAAGTAAGGTTCTTTCCATCTGCCCACAGCTGATGCTTCTTCTTCCCACTTAGGAAAGTATGACCTATGAAGTCTTCGGTGAAGGGGCTTAGAGGCACTGGTATTTGTGACATGTGCTCAAATCTTTGCCACAGCCAGGAGGCAGAATTTGAGTTTGCTCACTGGCAGCTGTTCTGTTAGCCCTGGAATGTTAATCCTTACCGAAAGCTTGGATGAAAGGCAGTAGCTTTTAGCAGCTGTCCCATTGGTCTCATCCATCAAATGACCCTTTCCTCTTCACCTTTCTGTTGTCAGTGATTTCCTTTTCTTTGAAGAGAAGTGGTTATAATTCTTAAGAAGCAACTTACTTTTATTTATTTATTGAATAAATATGAGCCTTTTGAAAAATTCCAAAAGTAATATACATGTAGAAAGATTAAAAAATATAACCAGGCATACTGAAGAAAAAAGTTAAAATTACTCCTAAAATTTTAGCAAAGAGGTAATCTGTACCTAAATTTGGTTTAAGTCTTTTTACATCTTCTCTTCCATGTTTCCATAAACACATACACAATTTTTTAAAAACACATGTTTTCAAACAATTGAAGTATCACCCTATAGGCATAGTTTCGTGTTCTGCCTTTGAAACTTAACAAATTATGAAAATTTTCTCATAGTCTTAACTCTTTTTCTATATCATGGTTTCATAGCATTACTTAACTTATTTAACCAGTTTTCTATTGTTGGACATTAAGGGTGCTCAACTTTTTTGTTCTTTTAAGTAATCTAGTAAGCACCTGCATATAAATGTTTATGCGTATCTTTATTTATGACGTTTATAGAATAGACTTTCTGGGCAAAGGCTATGGATGGTTTATGCAGGGGTGTCCAACCTTTTGGCATCTTTGTGCCACATTGGAAGAAGAGCTGTCTTGGGCCACACATTACATATATTGTGACACGTAATCACAAAAAAAAATCTCATAAAGTTTTAAGTAAATGTACAATTTTGTTTTGGGCTGCATTCACAACCATCCATCCTGGACTGCATGCAGCCCATAGGCCACAAGCTAGACACCCCTGGTAGGGTTTCCAGTGGTGGAGTTCCTATTGTGGAGTCCTCACAGTAATGATGTTGCATAGGAAAACAAAAAAAACAATTCATTAATGATAGTCAGATGTTGTAAATATACAATAATCAATGCAACATGACTGTAAAATAAAATGAGAAGTCTTGCAAAAGTTGCAGAATTTAATGAAGTCGATGAAAGTGGTATTAGAAATGTACCTGAATTTTGCAAAGTCACTGACTAGTGTGGATGTAGCAGCATAGAACTAGTTGTAAGTGTTTCAAGAGAATGAGTTCAGGATCAAAGGATTAGGAACGCACTTAAAAATATCAAATGAAGTCATCAGCATTTCTTTTTTGCAACAAAGGACATTCTTTATGATTGTATTGCAAAAATTTAATATAAAAGAGGCCACATTACATAAGATTGTGTAACTATGCACCTTTCTTCCAACTCTAATATTGATTTGTTCTTTGTTCTTAGAATTAGCAGAGAGTTGTAATTATAACTTAAATTTTGTGAAAGGTATCAGGAAATAAATTTATTTCAGTGTTTTTGGCTTTATTTTTAAGATAAAATCCCAGTCAGACTCCTTCCCCCATTATTTACTATGTAATTTGGACCTCATTTTAATTTAGATTCACTTTAACTGGTTGTTTTCCCAGATGACATGATTGTCTGTGTAGAAAACCCCAAGGAATTTATTAAAAACCTCAGAATTACTGAGTTTAGTAGGGTTTTAGAAAGACAGACATACAGAAATCACCTCTATTTTGTATTTCTGTATGCAGTATGCTAGCAATGAATATGTGGACACCAAAATCAGGAATAAGATACCATTTACAATGGCTTAAAGCAAAAAGAAAGAAAAAAAATTATGTGTAAATTTAGGACTTATTTGCTGAAAATTACAAAACACAATGAAAGAAACCAAAGAAGATTGAAATAAATGGAGAAACATACTATATTCATGAATTGGAAGAATCAGCATAGTAAATATCTTTTTTTTTATTATGGTTGTTCTGTTACAGTTGTCCCACCTTTTTCCCCATTGCTCTAGTAAATATCTTAATTCTCCCCAAGTTGATAGAGTCAGTGTAATTCTATGAAAGATTATATCTGTAGCTTTAAAGTTTGACATATAGTATCCTAATTACTATTTCCTAAGGCACTGTAATTATAGTATTTCTCCCATTAAAAAATTTTAAACAGCTTTTTGGAGGTTTAACTGACATGTAATAAACTGTACATATTTAAGTATATTGACCTATATACACTGTGACACCATCATCTGAATCAAGGTAATGAATATGTCCATCATCCCCAGAAGTTTCCCAATGCTTCTTTGTAATACCCTCTACTGTCCCTCGATGCCTCCTCTAAATTCTCCCTTTCCATCTCTGGGCAGCCAGACATCAACTTGTAGTCACTATAGATTAGTTTTTATTTTCTAGAATTTTATATAAATGCAATAATAGAGTCTACACTTTCGTTTTTGGTCTGGCTGCTTTCACTGAGCACAATTATTTTGAGATTCATCCATGTTTTAGTGTGTGTTGATAGTTTGTTTCTTTTTTATCACTGAGTAGTGTTCCATTATATGGATTTACCTCCCTGTGTTTATTTAGTCACTTGTTGAAGGACATTTGGATTGTTTTCAGTTTTTGCTATTACAGGTAAATATGCTGTGAATATTTGTGTACAAGTCTTTGCAATGTTTTCATTTCTCTTGGCTAAATACCTAGGAATAGAATCACTGGAATAAATGGACAATTCCTTAACTTTTAAGAAGCTGTCAAACTGTTTTCTAAAGTGGTTGTGCCATGTCACATTATCACTAGCAGATATGAGAGGTCCAGTTCCTCCACCTCTTGGCAAGCACATGGACTGTTAGCCATTGCAATCGGTGTGTAGTGATATCTCATTATGTTTTAATTGTTACTTTCCTAAAGACTCATAATGTTGAACATTTTTCATTTGCCTGTTTGCTATCTGCATGTCTTCTTTGGTGAAATGTTTGTTTAAATCTTTTGCCCCTTTAAAAATCAGATGATTTGTTTTCTTTTTTGAATTTTTAGATTTCTTTGTATATTCTGGAAACACATCCTTTATCAGGGGTATAATTTAGATATATTTTTCTTTGGTCTTTGGCTTGTCTTTTCATTCTCTTTAACAGTGTTTTTCAAAGAGCGGGGACTTAAAATTTTGATGAAGTCCAGTTTATCAATTTTCTCTTTCATGGCTTGTACTTTTGGTGTTGTATTTAAGAAATTTTTCCATAAGCCAAGGTCAAAAAGCTTTACTCTTAATGTATACTTATAGAGGTTTTTGTGATTATAGTTTTTGTTTCCTTTGTACTTCAAAATTTTGTTTAGGAGAATATTTTGAATTTTTTTTTTTTTGCTCATTTAGTTGAGATTGTGGCCTGTACAATTGATAGTATCAAAGATTGAGACTGAAGGGGTTGGGAGGTGGGAGAGAGTAGATGCTAGAAGGCAGAAGAGGGACAGGGGTGCATAATATACAAATTTTGTCTAGATGCATTTTCAGTCTACTGCCTCCTCTCTTTCCAGAGACCAAACTCCTCATGTTTATACTCTACTAGATCTTTCTTGTCTTATCCTTCCTCTTTTCATAAGTTCTCTGTCTCTCTCTTTCTCTCCGACCACTCATTTGCCCAATCTATCAGAAAATTCTATGTGTACTATCTTCACAATACATCTAGAATCCATCTACTTCTCATCATCTCCCAATACTATTTTTTTGGTCTAAGCAACTGTCATTTTTTAATCTTATATTTTAGTGTTTTATTATAATAGACTCCTTCCTGGTCCCCCAGTTTCTGCCTTTCCCCCTTAAGTCTATTCTCAATACAGTAGCCAGAGTGATTCTTTGAAAATGTGTGTTAATTTTCATCCTCTGCTTAAAACTCTCCAAAGCTTTCCTGTCTCACTCTGAGTAAAGACCAAAGTCCTTCCTTAGGTGACCCTTGGGTCCTACATGATCTCTGGGCCCCTGGTTCCTCCCTTGCATCATAACCCTATCTCGTTCATCCCAGCCCTGCTGGCCTGTTTTCTGTCTCTTGTGACATGCCAACCTGCCCCTGCCTCAGGGCCTTTGCATTTTCTGTTGTTCCCTCCACTCTCATATACATACTTGGCTTACTCTCTTGCTTCTTTCAAATATCTGCTCAAACGTAGTCATATTAGAGAGGCCTTCCTTGACTACTCTGCAAAAATAATGTTTCTTCCCATACATTTTAATTTCTCATTAGCACTTATCATTTGACTTACTACATTGCTTCCTATTTGTTGATTGCCTTTCTCTCCTTGTAGAATATATGTACCCAGAGGACAGAAATTGTGTTCACTGCTATACCCACAGAACTTAGAACAGTGCCTGGCACATAGTATATACTCAATAACTATTTGTAGAGTGGATAAATGAATGGGTCTTGTGTGAAGGGGCAGTCTCAGGGAGTGTTTTCTTCAGTAATTTTTAATGATCTAGAGAGATTTAATAAAACCAAGACAAGGAAAAGATAATTATATAGTGGAAGGGATGGGAAGGGGGAAGCTGGGCATGATGGAAGTACAGAATATTGAATGCTCTGCAAAGTCATATATAATATTAAAAATAATAGCTAGGTAAGAACTGTATTTAAGAGTAATTTTGGAAATAAAAGTGACAGTCTGGTTCAATTTATAAGTTTACTGTAGTTTTTTATTTACTCAACGTTAAGAGAAGAATAAACTCCAAAAAGTAAGTGACCAAATATATCACATTTTGTGCATCTATTCAGTCATTCCATAGCATCAGGGCATGATCAGTCTTATCACTCTTCACTCATGACTTTTGTGTGAACCTCACGGCTCTTCACCCGCAGCTTGTTGACCTGGGACTCAGCAATGTCAGCCCGCTCCTCGGCCTCCTCTAGCTCATGCTGGAGCTTGCGGAATTTAGCAAGATTAGCGTTGGATTGTTCCTCCTGAGAACAGAGATAAAAATGTGAGAATTAGACTATGTGTTTCTCATTGTACTTGTCACCAAACAGGATTATTTCTTCACCTCACATATTTCCTTCTATGGTCAGTTTGCCATATCTGACTTCAAATTTGGACAGAATTTAAAACTTCAGTTACATTTTTTTGCTTTAAAGAATGAGAGGAGAAATTATTCTGAAATGGAAGGGAAAATCTTATTATGTCAAACCCATTCAAATCTGAAATCCATTTATGATGTATGGGCTGGGTAGAAAGGAGAAAGAGACCCAGGTATTCTCCGTTGTAGAGTTTAGTAAGTAAATGTAAGGTCAAATTATAGCTTTGGGGAAATCCCACTTTAAAATATTTTGCCATATATTTTGACTCTGGTATATAAGAAAGGGAAAAGTGGGGCTGGGAAGGAAATATGCCACCGTTGGTTGGACTTATTATTTGGGCCTCTCCCTTTCTTCTTTCCTTTCCTTACTTCCTGCCTACTCCTGCCTATTATGATGTGTCTGGAAGAATAAGAAACAAGTAGGAAAAGTGTAGATGGAGAATCTTCCAACATGCCCTTATCATTCCGTAGCAATGTGGGGAGAGGAGTCCCTAATAATGATACTGATAGTGAGTGGATAAATCAGTTGGGGTAAAAGATTTAGGTTTGGCTTTTGAAAACACTTGAGTTTGTGCATTTCTAGAGGGAGAGGAGTATTTACCATGGTATTAATTACAGCTTCTACTGTATATTCTTTGCAGCTATTAAGTAAGGTGGGTTAATTAGAACTTTCTTCTGCCCCCCAAACCTTAGAAATTGTCTAATAATAAAAATACCTCCTCTTGATGTCTTACTGTGTAATTAGGATTTGAGGGTAAATTTGTATTTATAAAATCATCTCCCTTAAAATATCAGTTGTATATTCTTTGTCTTATTTTTCATTAATACATTCTTTTTATACACTTAGTACCCCCCAAAAGTTTTCTTCTTCTCCCAAAGGCTTAAAGATACTTACAGCCTCCTCAGCTTGTCTCTTATATGATTTCACTTTCGCCTGTAATTTATCTACCAAGTCCTGCAGCCTGAGAACATTTTTGCGATCCTCCTCAGTCTGGAAGTTTTGGGGAAAAAAAAAAAAAGATCTCCATTCAACCCAATGAAATAAGTCTACTGCAGATGGTAAAATAAGTCACTTTGGTATGATGGCAGTGGGCCTGGGTAAACTTGGTCAACTCTGATGCTTCCTTCATAGTAATAACAGTTATCATTCTGATTAAATGTTCACTTTGTGCAGGCACTGTGTTTGGTAATTATGTAAGGTGGGGCAAAAGTGGTTTACAGTTGTTCATTTGGAAAATAATACAATAATTAACAAATAATACAAGAATAAATCTGTTTCACTATTCACAACTATAAACCTACTTTTACGCCACTTTGTTCACATCTTTTCCAACCTTTCCTACTCTGGAGAGAGGTTATTATTCTATTTTATAGGTGATGAAACTGAAGTATAGCATGCTAAGTAATCTATCAAAGTTTAAAAAATAAGAGAGGCCAAATTAGGGCTAATACCCATTTATCTGGCTTTAAAACCTATATTTCTTCTCTTATGCTATAATCTAAAGGGCTTCTTGATTTTCCAAGCTCAGTATAGATCTGTGATAAGCAACTGTGTCATTTGCCTCTTATATATACCAACTTAATGTGTATCTATTTGTGAGTGACACATAAATTGTCACCAGATTTCCAATTTCCTGCTGGGCAGGAAGCCTGGATATTCTAGGCTATATTCCCTTACCTGGTAGGAAAGTTCCTTTACTCTTCTCTCGTGTTTCCGCAAACCTTTAACAGCTTCAGCATTGCGTTTCTGTTCATTTTCAACTTCCCCTTCAAGCTCACGTACCTGCACCCAAGAAAGACACTTATAGAGTCAGTCTTGAAGAATATTAATATTAGATTACGACCTACTGAAGATATTAGGTGGATGTCCCGATGGGAGTCAATATATAGGAAGAGAGAGGGTAGAGGGAAGACCCTTTTCCCCTTCCCAGATTTGGAGATACTGAGATACGCACTCTGGCCTCCAGTTTCTGGATCTGCTTCTTCCCACCCTTCAGGGCCAGCTGCTCAGCCTCATCCAGACGGAGCTGCAGGTCCTTCACCGTCTGCTCCAGGTTCTTCTTCATCCTCTCCAGGTGGGCACTGGTGTCCTGCTCCTTCTTCAGCTCCTCAGCCATCATGGCCGCCTGGTTAGCAAATAAATCAAACAAATAAGGAAAGCTGGTAATGACAGATAGCACAAGTGTATCAGTAAAACAAATGCTTATCTCACATCAGTGATGGCCTTCTTGGCCTTCTCTTCTGCATTGCGTGATTCTTGAATTACTTCTTCCACTTCACTCTGGAGTTGTGAAACATCACATTCTAATTTTTTCTTAGTGTTGATCAGGCTGGTGTTCTGTTAAAAATAGAGGGAATTAGTAAGATTTGCAGTTTGCCCCTCTGGGATTTTATAAATGTCTTACTTGTTGTCTTATGCAAGAGACTAATGGTAACATTTCACTAAACTTTAAATATTTTTTCAGTGCAAAATAATTATTTACAAGATTAGAACCACTCTCTCCTTCCACCATTGCCCCAAGGTCCATCTGATTTATGCATGAGGACTTCTGAGATTTAAGAATGTCTGTATTAATTAATTGCTCTGTCAGTTATATTTCAACTGGACATCACTAGTATTCTATCTCTAAAATGTTGGAAATATTAGAAAAGAATAGATTTTTTGTGTGTGTGTGAGTGCCTGGCACTGGGAGTTTCTCAGTTGGAAAGAATCTCTTCTCTGTGAACATTCATGCTTTGGTCCCTTGGGGAGCTCTGGATTAGCCTTATGAAAACATTTTCTTAAAATTTCAACCCAGTGGTTCTCAAAGGGAAGTTACTGCCTCAGTGGGTATTTGGAAATATTTGGGCATGGATATGTTTGGTTGTCAAAATGGCTAGAGGGTGCTACTGCATTTAATGTCTGGGCAAGTCAGGAATGCTAAGTGTCCTGCAAGGCACAGGGACAATAAGAACAACAATGCTAAATGCTGAAGTGCCGCTGATGGGAAACATTTTCAGATTTGGAGTCAACAGATATCTTTATTCATGTTTAGTCCACATGATGGTTTTCAAAATAAAGAACCGAACCTCATTTTTTAAATAAAAAAGTAATACCCTCTTTTGGGAAGTAGGAAATCTAAAAAAGACATTGGAACATACACAAAAACTTCTATGCACTCCACACTCCAAGATAACTACAAGAAGGTGTGTCCAACCTGCAGTGCACAGGCTGGCTATGAATGCAGCCCAACACAAAACCATAAATTTACTTAAAACACATTAGGAGATTTTTTTTTGTTAGTGTTTGTGTATTTAATGTGTAGCCCAAGACAACTCTTCTGCCCAGAGATGCCAAAAGGTTGGATACCCCATACCACCCATCCTTTTAAACATACATATATTTGTAAAAATGGAGAACTTTCACACTATAATTCTAATTCATCACTTAATAATACACCAGCATTTGTTTGATGTGAGGTTCCCACCTGGGTGTGCAGGAGCTGGACACGCTCACTGGCATCCAGCAGCTCCTGTTCTGCGATTTTCCTGCTCCTCTCTGTCTGCTCCAGAGATGCCCGAAGCTCCTCTACCTCAGCCTGCAGCAGGTTGGCTCTGCGCTCAACCATCATCAGCTGCTCCTTCAGGTCCTCCTGGCCCCGAAGAGCATCATCCAGGTGTAGCTGGGTATCCTGTTTAGTTAAAAAAAAAAAAAAAAAAAAGGCCTTAGGCACTCGGAAGAGGATATGAACATCCTTGCAGATGAACTGGAAGAATGTACTGGTGCCAAAAAATGGGAATGACAGGAAACAGCAGGAATATGGTGATGTCACTAACTCAGATAAGAAAGACTTGTTAGGAGACAGATTCTTGTTCTATTTATGACATTAACTGGTTATTTTTTCATGTGCAAGTCCTGATGTGTATCATTGTGGAGCATTTTCCATATGCTGTACCCAGTACTTGATACCTCTTATCTCATTTGATCCTCACAGTAACTTATGAAGTGGGTATTTTCACCCTTATTTTGTAGGAGAAGAAACAGAGGTTCTGAGCGGTTAAATAACTTGCCTAAAATCAGACAGCTACTAAGAGACAACAAAATTGAGACTCAACCTCAGGTTTATTGAGGTGCCAATGTCTTGCACTTGCTCTCATATTATACTTTATCTCTGGGCTTCTATTCTTTTATATAATATTCTTTAAAAATATTATATTCTGTGTGTGTTTAATTTAGTTACCTCCATATTATGAACTATATAATTAGTTTTTTAAAAAAGGATGGTTTAACAAGAAGGTGTTTTGAGGAATGGAAGACCAGTAACTTGCTTGACTTATCTGAACTGTTAAATGTGGACTCAGTTACCTTCAGGATCCCTTGTGTGTTCCTGTAGTTCCTCAGGGCCTCAGCAGCCATGCGGTTGGCATGGTTCAGCTGGATTTCCATTTCATTCAGATCTCCTTCCATCTTCTTCTTGATCCTGATGGCATCATTCCTGCTCCTGATCTCAGCATCCAGCATGCTCTGCATTGACTCCACGACTCTAACATGGTTTCTCTTTAGCTGGTCAATTTCTTCATCCTTTTCAGCAATTTTCCTGTCAATTTCAGACTTGACTTGGTTCAGCTCCAGCTGGATGCGCAGGATCTTTCCCTCTTCGTGTTCAAGAGATGCCTTAACAAAACAGTGATCAATTAATAATAGAAAATAACTTGAATATTTGGAATACATTGTGAGCCAAACTCCTATTAATATCAGTTTATGTAATTTTACAAGGTACAATACAATAGTTCCAGGACCTTGCTAGGTAAATTATTCTTTTGCTTATTCAGTCACGGGTTATACAGGGCAGTTCTGTAATATAGGTGCTTAGTAAAGTATAAAGTGCTATACAAATATTCATGTAAGTACTAACAAAAATTATATGATTAAACTCATGTGAACTCTTCATCTGTTTTATAAATTAAAATGTCCGTGTGTGATCTTACAGAAATTCTTAGCTTTAAAATATGTTATTTTCTGATTACATAATACATATTCACCGTAGAACACAGGGGTGATATATAAAAACAAAGGAAAAAAACTGCATGTTGTGCCCCCCACTTAGAGATAACCATTTTAATGTGATACATTTTTCCTATTTATATATAGTTCTACATAATAAATTATATTGTATATGCAAACATGTATACTGCTTTAAAAATTATCTACCATAAATAAATATTTCTCCATATTACAATAGTTATATTAAATCTCTGTATAAAATTCCATCTTATGATATTCCATAATTTTCTTCTTGGATTGGACATCTTTGTGCTTAAAGCTTTACTTCCATTTAAGATTATTTTCTTAGAATTGGAATTGATGGGTCATAGTATTTACATTTTTAAGACTTTTGATTACTATTACCAAATTACCTTTCATAAAAGTTATACAAGTTCAGCTTATTGCCAGCTTGATAATAAGGTATATATTTTATCACTGCCCACTTTGAGTGTTTTCACTGATGTTTGTCTTTGATTTTTCCCCCTTACAATGTAGTAATATGTACCTCTGCTTCCTCTAAGGCAGCCTGAATGTCACATTTCTCTTGTTCCATTTGCTTCTTTATTTTCTCCAATTCATGGATTTGCTTCCCACCCTCAGCAATCTGCTCAGTGAGGTCAGAAATCTCCTCTGTGGGTGAACAGACAAGGGAGAAGTAGTGAGCTGACGACAAAAAGGAAAGGTCCAGTCAGGCTATGTGGGGTAGGTAAATTCAAGAGGACTCACGCTGCAAGTTCTTATTTTCTCTCTTTAGGGTTTCAAGTTGGTCTAGGGATTCCTCATAGGCGTTCTTGATCTTGAACAGCTCAGTGCTGAGAGAACGGGACTCTTTCTGGGAGGCCTCAAATTCAGCCTGAGTTTCCTCATGCTTCTGTTTCCATTCTGATAGGACCTGAAAAGCAGTAAGTCATCAGCCAATGGAAGGAGAAAGGGAGACCTAGTGAAACGTGGATAAAGTTTAAGCAGGCTGGGCCACCTTGTCAAAGTTCCTTTGCTTCTTATCAAGAGCTGCACAGGCAGCATTAGATCTTTCCACATCCAGCATGAGGTCCTCCACTTCATTCTGGAGCCGCTGCTTTGTCTTCTCAAGGGAGGCACACTTAGCATTCACAGCTTCTACATGCTCCTCAGCTTCCTGCAAACGCTGGGCCAGCTTCTTCCTGAAAAGTTAGGCATTTAAGGAGAGTGGGCAAGCAATAACATCCTTGGCCTCTCCATGGGAAATAACATAGTTTTCAAACATGGTAGCCAGAACTCCTTTCCAGATTGATAAACTGTATGGAAAGGTCCAAAGTGGTGAACAGTTAGATTCAAGTCTTTGATACACTGTTGAGTTTTTAGAGACTGCTATTAGTGCTCCATGTATCTTCATAAGTAATTCAGAATTTTCAGGACTTCTGATCAAGGATGATTATGGAGAATGTGTGGCTAGGACAATTTCATTGATTGATTTATATATCTCATCTCATTCCAAAATTATTTGAGACTAACTAGATAATTTTATTGGACAGAATATACTGAGCATATTTGCTTTCTTAAAGTTTTCATTTTACTTTATTTGTTTCTCTAAAGAAAAATAGCCAGTTTCTTCTAATCATATTTGAACAACCTTTCCAGAGGAAGAAGTTGATGGCCAGATCAGGACAACTTTGCAGTTTAAGCAAAGACAGTTATTTTTTCCTTCTGAATCATCTACATTTTTAATTCCCAATTATGGGCCAACTACACATTCTTAAGATTTAGGCAAGTCTTTAGCCCTGATGTCCAAGAAGATCTATTTGAAGTTTCCTTGACTTGTATACAGACTAAGGCTTTACTTGATTTAGACCAATCCTGGACATTTTGTATTCTTTGATGGCCTATGATAGGAGTTTTAAGTCCTCTATCTTACTACTGCAATGCTTTAGGTAGGCTCTGGATCTAATCCCAGCTGTACCATTATTAATCATATGCCCTTGGGTTAGTTGGTTAACCCCTCATAGCCTCAATTTCGTAATCTGTAAATAGGGATAAGAATAATAATATTAAGATAATGTTGCTATGAAAACTAAATGAGCTAATGTATATATAATACTTGACACATACTATGCACCAGCAAGTGTTAGCATCTGTTTTTATTGTGTTACCATGATCATCAATATCATCATAACTGTTTCTGTGAGTTGCTAAGTTGCGCAGCTAAGAAACCATGTCATTTTCCTCCCCCAGGGTTCACAGTACATACTTGGCCTCCTCCAGCTCCTCTGTACGCTGGATGGCATCTGTCTCATACTTGGTCCTCCACTGGGCAACCTCACTATTGGCCTTGGACAGTGTCCTCTGCAGCTCGGCCTTGGATTCCTGCTCCTCCTCATACTGTTCCCTCAGCAGGTCACAGTCATGGCGGGAGGATTGCAGGGCATGGGCCAGGGCGTTCTTGGCCTGAGGAAGTACCAATTCAGCAATTTACATTCATTTATTTAGTGATATTTAATTTGCACATCCAAAATAGAACCTAACTGGACAGGTTTAAATTCGATTACCCAAGAAAGTCTTAGATAAAACTCACTTTAGTTTCTTCTTCTAGCTGACGTTTCATGTCCTCAATCTGCTGAGTAGATGTTTGTTTGCTCCTTGAAAGCTGAGAGACTAAAGCATCTTTCTCATCTAATTGTCGGGAATATTCACCTAGGAATAATAGGAGTAAAGGAATTTGTTAATGGCATTAAAAATTAGCCCAAAGCTTTTATATTTATATGTATGAGGTCTGTCCAGAAGGTATCCAGCCATGTGATATGAAAAATAGAGACATGTATTGAAGAAGATACAAGAAACATTGTATATGCATAGGACAGTGGCACCTCAGAGAAGGTACCCTGGGACCTCACACAGTTTTCCCAATCACCATCAGCTGCCCCAGCATACATTCCTGAATTTCATCAGCAGTCTGAAATCCCTTCCCTTTCAAAGGTGATTTTAATTTTGGGAAAATCCAGAAGTCACAGGGTGCCTAATCTGGGCTGTATTTGGACTGAGTCACCTGGGTGATTTGATGGTTTGCCAAAAAGCTCTGCACAAGATGTGATGCATGTGCAGGCATGTTTTCGTGATGAGACTTGCCAATCACCAGTTGCCCATAGCTGCAGCCTTCTGAATCATCCAGATAGTTTCCACAGAGTAATGTTCAAGCTTAACCCAAAATTTAATGCAGATTCATTGCTCTACTTGCTCAGTTATTTAGAATGTGACAGCCACACAGTACACATGCTCACTCAACTGCGTTAGTTGTTCCATCCACTAGTACTATGAAGTTGTCATTGTTCACTCATGCGTATTCTAGTTCACTCTCCTTGGCTGCCAGGTTACATTGATGTTGCACACCATTCTCATTATATTAACAATAGCTGGACTTTTTCTGAACAGACCTTGTATACATATATATCAAATATATACTTCCAAATATTGTAGAACTGCTTAGAATTGGAGATTAAAGAGCACAGTTTCATAGGAGTGTAACTTCTATGAAACAAATATACTTGCTTGCTGATTCTGACTTATTTTTTTTCTTTCTGATCTGCTCAGCAAATTCAGGTAGTTTGTTTATTCCCTCTCTAAAATCGGAGTATTGCAATTAAGAACCTCTGAAATTGGTTCTGTCTGTTACAAAGTTTCAGGATTCATAGAAAGGTCTTTACCTGCTTCTGTCTGCAGGCGAGCTTTTTGAGCCGTCAGGTCATTGATAAGTCGCTGCTGCTCTTCTTCCTTTGATTTCAGTTCACTCACTTGATCTTCTAGTGTACGGCACATCTTTTCAAGGTTTCCCTAAGGGACATGTGACAGCAAAGGATGAGACATTGTATGCAGTAAAAAAGTTAAAACTTGGTTCTTATAACATTTTTAGAGTGAATAAATTTATGTTGTGTGAGTAGAGGGTTATGGCACCAACTCTATGAAACATACTGGGGTTCAAGCATGGTGAGTGCATAGTGTCCCTAAAGAGGTCATTGTTGGAGCCCATTCATTGGTCCCTATAAGACTGACACTTGCTTAAAGTGGGTTGTGAAATAATTTTAATGGGTCATATCTAGCATTTAAAAAAGGAAATAGAATGGAATATATTAGAATAGAAAATATTATATTAGTGCTATAAACTGCCTGCTAACAATGTTTAATGACAGAGAACTTGGGTGTTCTTATAGGCTATTATTTAACCTCATTTAGAGACAGTATTGGGTACCTTGGATTTGGAAATGGCCTCTGAGTTACTGCTAAGGTCATCGATCTCCATCTTCAGCTCACTCTTCTCCTTCTCCAGCTTCTGCTTGACCCTCTGCAGGTTGTCTATCTGCTCCCCAAGTTCAGCCACACTGTCTGCGTGCTTCTTCCTCAGGGTGGCCGCCGTGGCCTCATGCTGCAGGGTGGCCTCCTCCAGGTCCCTGCGCATTTTCTGGAACTCAGCCTCCCTCTTCTTGTTCATCTCAATCTGGGCCGAA